>JAQFYE010004375.1:0-13500 GCA_034694305.1 Protaphorura glebata
CGTGAATTTCATATAATTTGTCGTGTGAGTTCTGTCGTGAATTTCATATAATCTGTCGTGCCATTATATATTTCCCTATCCGTAAATTCATTGTATGTCAAGATCCAACATATCCCTAGCAACATTTGTGTTGGTATACTGCGGCCTCCGAGACACGAAACGTAAGGGTAGGGTACCAGATAATCTGGATACATGTCCTGGGCTTCACAGATGCATATGTTGTTAGGGGTCAACAGTCAACAGGAGCACAGCATCGGTCGAAAAATAATATTATAAACAAATGAATGAGAAGCTGGGATCGGAACTAATTTGTGAAATGTAACTCCAAATAGGTGTGTGAAGCGAGGAAAAGGAGAGAAGCGATGTCACAGACTAAATCCAATGACATCTCTCTTGCCAAAATGTTGATTTGGGTCGTGACAATCTTCCTCATTTGTAATTCGTTTTCATTATACTCTTACATTCGGGGGCTAGTCACAAGCAAAGAAGAAATCCCAGAGCAGAGCATATTCTATCTCCTTCTCCTCAATGTCAACTCTGCAGTCAATTTTATTATTTATTGTGTCATGACAAAAAGATTTAGACACACTTTCAAGGAAATATTTGGGATGAGTAAAAGAGGAAACCAAACTGGAACGGCTGGAAGTGGGACTACAGAGACTACTGGCAAAACTCCTTCTCCTGTGCGGAACATTAAAGCCTCTACACAAGTTTAACGACCCTAATTGCAGATAAAGATCGGGGATATCTGGGCGTAAGTACACATTTTGTGAAAAACAATTTGCAGAATTCTAATTGTGGGATATTTTTAAAAGTTGGAAGTTTAAATAATATTAGTAATAATTATCAAGGATTTAAATGATAAGCTCATAGTCAAGTCAAACACAAGTAAAAATGTCAACGGAATTGTCTTGTGCATGCAATATCAGTTTGTATGCATTAGTTAGTTAGTTATTTAATTTCTTTTATTACGGTCAAGAATTTCAGTTTGCACTGTTGTCAACATTCGGACCCGGCTTTGATCCATCAAAAGAAACACACAGACAGAATATATACATAGAAAACTTAACTAATGAATAAATTGTAAATAGGATCATTTATAAACTTCACACAAACACATGAGTAAATATTGCATTAGTATACAAAGAAATTAATTAATTAATTAATTAATTAATTAATTAATTAATTAGGTGAATTTGGCGAATCTGTAAGTCAAAATCATTATCCATAAGACATGCCATTTCGTTTCGAAGTAAGACACCGATAACATTTAAAATTAACCTTTATCATCCAATAACTAAAAAACAATTCCCAGAAATTCACCATTTAATGCCTGCTCATCAATCTGAATCTTACAATTATCAGCGTGTACATACATGTACAGGATTGTAAGGATTTTAACCAAAAACTTACTGCTAGAGTCATTAATAATAGCTGGAAAACGTTCGAATGACGGAATAAACTCCGGGACACAATCCGGGCATGACTAATTCCCATTTTTTAAGAAATTCAAATACGTCAAATTTGACATGCTAAAGGAGCACTTTTTTACGATGATATAAGCCTAGGCAGTGAGTACATTGCACTCCGTAATCGTAGTCAGCATGCCCAGAAAAGTGATCAATGAAATGCACGTAATACACCTTGCCGTTGCCATCTTCCTCACGATCCAAGCTGAAGTTCCATTGCTCAGGGATGTTATCGTCACATAAATCACACGTAATGTTAACCTCCTTACAAATATAACCTTCAAATTGTGGATAGTCCTTCATGTTCCCATCCAAAAATACAAAATTTTCTGGAGTAGATTGTTTGGTAATTGCACGTATTTCGTGAAGCAAATGTTTAGGGGTCGGTTTATAAGCCTTAGTCCCAGAAGATCGTGTCTCATCCATATTGCTGTTCCTAGACTCGCCCCAGTCACAAAGGAAAGGATCGTTGCCCTTGGACAATGTTTGTACGTATGTGTATGTGTGACGTCACTCGTCCTTCACTCCATGCCCAAATTCTAACTCAGATGGATTTCAAAAATTTTACGAAGAACTGTCGTATTTGGAGTCGCAGACATTTTTTCAGTATAGTACAATGACCACTATAATTTGTTTAGATTTAGTACTGGTGCACTCAAGATATTAAAATTTTACCAAAGTCAATGTAATGGAAAATTAATGGAAAATTACTGGGAGTCAGTAGGCAGACCGGGAATTGTGTGTTCTGCTATGCACGGACTTGTGTCGTCGTTGACTGCCAACGACTGAATCCATATTCGGTCAGTTATTTATTATTAATTATTCATAGATTTCATAACTTTGATGTAAAGCGATTCAATGAACATAAAGATTGAAGGATTGCTTGTACGTCTAGTAAAGACTAAATATGACGCAGCTGAAGAATCATTTTATAAAAGAGTAAGCTTTAGTGAACCGAACGGCGACGGAAATGTCTTGACTGAGTGGTTTACTGTTAAGTCCATAAATTGTGTGAGCGAGAGAATTAGGCATTTGGTTGCGATAAACTTGAGTACAGAAAATGAAATTCAAAAACTGTGGGAACTCTGTAGTTAAATTTTTTTTGGATTCAAACTTTCATTTGGTGTAGGAAAATATTTTAAATATTTTCAAAAGAGTGCTGAAGTGTTAAATTCTACTAAAGATAATATGGGTTTAACTCAGAATATACAACGTAGTCTAGTCGCAACAGCTGCTCAAACGTATGAAATCCTTTTCGAATATTTTAAATCTGGCATTCTAATATATCTTCAGATTATGCAGGTATGGATAATGTTAACATCTATAAGAACATTGAAGCGATGATAGACTGTTTCTCCTATTTGGAAAGATGGACAGATGTCTTGCGAATGGTCAAGACAATATATAAATACAAAGTTGAATACTATGGTCATGATATCTTGCACATTGTGAAGCAAGCTTGTGACCGAATTTGACAAATCACTAGACGAATGGATAACGAAAGAAATCATGTTAAAAAGAACCAATTGATTCGGATCACGCTGAAAATGTACACCGAACTTTACAGCAATCATCGGAGACAGGAGAACCACGAATCGACGTTGGAATGTGGACTAGGTAGAATCGAATGTCTCACTCGTCTGAATCAGCGGAAAGGCATTTTGAAAGTAATGACGTTTTTAAAACATGACGTTAGTCGTGGATTTATGGACGAGCACAACTTATTACGTATGCAGTGTGCGGAATCACAGAAGGAATATTCGCATATTCTAGTTTGACGAATTGTGCGGACATAAAGACAGATTTGTTGGACTTTGCGTTACTAATTCTTGAGATGACTTTTTAGTTTCAAGTTAGAACGGAAACAGGACTTCGTTGTAAGCATCGTAATATCATTGTTGGAATGCCTTACTCAATTGAACAGACTATCCGAGATTATAAAGGTTTGAAAAAAGCTCATGTCATTTCTAGACTCAGTTTCGTCCGTAGAGTTAGACGACGAATTCCGTCATTTTAACAACTCGGTTTTCATAACTGAGAACAATCCGAATTGTACGACTGAAGCAGTTCTGACAGAGTTTACTCTACAAATCCCCAAATTTGTATTTAAATTCGGAATTAAGTTAAAGAAAGTGAGATTGGTTCAAGGTAGTACGAAGGGTCTATTAAGTTGTTTAGCGGCATTGGACAGAAGACACGAAATTATTTATCTTGCTGATAAGATTTTAACATTTCTGGCAACGATTGATAATATGACATACTACCGAAATTGTATTATATCACTAGACTCGATGTTCGATATGTCGAAACATCAGGGTTGTCATGATATAAAAAATGATTTGCTAAGAACACCCACTTGCTTTGGGTGGGAGTGAACTTCTATGTATCTCTGACCTTTGCGGGAATATTGCCAAAAAAATCCTGCCGTGGCCTTGCGTATTAATTTGTTTTACATTTGACAGATTCTGAGCACGACCTTTGAATTGAGGTCCAAAGATTTGATGGCATGTCTAGAGGTTTGCAAGCGATTGAATTTCGTGACTCAGCCATTGACACGCTTCAAAATCAGTTTACGTATTGCCAGGAATCCAACCATAAATTCGAAAATACGAATCTGCTGGGTAGATGATTTTTTCAAAAGATTTAAATCAAACGCATTGGGAATTCCCTTTGGTGGATTTCGACTGGAATCTTTCTGTATGACGGAAGGAGTAGGTCAAGAATTTCTTCAACTTTATGGACACACGACCTGGCACTTGACAAATTCTGTATCGACGATTTGTCTGCCATACTGCAATTCTTGCCAAGATTGGAGTACATAATAATGCCAAATCGACTTGGCTCTCGCGCTGGAAATATTGTCAACTTAATCCCTGACTCAAAACCAAATTCGAGTTTTCTGAAACAAATTGTAGTCCCACATGAGATTCATCCAGATGTCAGCAAATTATGTCCAACTTATTTTGAAGAACTTCTCATCGCCGCTCAAAATATTTCAGAATTTTATTTATACAGTGGACTTTCGTGAAAAATTCAATAATTGACAAGATTAACTTGAACATTTTGAAGACAATTGAGCAAGTGGGAGGGCTATCAGTCATACAAATCATGTACCTTGACTACGGCAGAAGTGAACATGTTGACGTCAGTCCTTTTTAAATATGGAATGGTCGTAAATCTAAGCTACTATTTATATTCATAAATATCACCTGCTTTTCATATCGTAAATCTCGGCTCTTTTTTACGGTCTTACATCTCAGCTACCTTTTACGGTCGTAAATCTTGGCTACAATTCAAGGTCGTAAAACTCGACTCTTTTCGTGACCGTAAATCGGTAGGGTATTTTAGGTAAATACAATTTGTTTAATCCATGCTTCCGTGCTTTGAAATGAAAATCAAAATAATTATACGATTAGTAACTTATTAATTAAAAAGATGTGGTGTTCGATTTCCTGGACTGCAAAACCGAGAGAAAATTGTAAAAATGTATGGACTTGTGGTGCCTCAAAACTGAAGTATGTTTGTAAAGGAATAAAAGGCTCGTGTTTTTATGTGAACGTGGTGACGAATGTGAATAATGAGGCGAGTTGAGACAATACGTACAATTTTCTGGTTCCTCATAAAGCCTTTTATTAAAAACAGAAAAGTATAGTCAAACAGAAACGACAAGTACCTATCACTGTACAACGTTAGCAGTGACTAGTTGGATCGTTCCGAAAATGCAACTAAATGACAAAATGTGAGTTGCTAACTCTGTGGGTCTAGCGGACCTCCTCGCGTCAATTCAGAAGTTCAACTTAAATACAACCTAAAGAAAAGAATAAGGGGAAAGAATATAAACCCATGAGTCGGACGTTCAAGCGGACGCAGAACACATACACGGTCTCAAAGGCAAAAGTAAAGAAAACTATACAAATATATGTAGTGAAGGCTCCATCCCAAAGAACACTGGGAAAATACATGGAACAGCATGTAAAGACAAATTCCTAGACAGGAATGTAAGACACAGCATACAATGAACAGGAAATAACAACGAAATCCTAGCCACAAATCTACAACATAATTGAATTAGCGGTGAGACACACGTCTCCACTTACCAAATAATATTCAACAAATGCGGAGGATTTATTTTTAATAACGGCTGAAATTTCCTCCTAAATTCCCGAACATGTGGGTCTGTCTAAATTAATTTTAATTGTAAATTTATCTTTATTTTTGCAGTGTCTGCAGAAAATGGCTGAGAAACCGAATGGATTGAAATTAAAGACTCTCATATTTATTCCACGTTATGAGGACACTGCAAATATTGACACATTCAAACTAACCTCACTTTTTAAAAACAGCCTCGAACACCTGTCTTTGGATTAATCATCAGCGTGCACAAGTTTTAATGATTTTCCCAGGATGCCACTCTTGAAATCATTGACCTTCAGAATCTTGACAGAATTTAATTCAAGATTTATTAATTTGAATAATAAATTTCAAGTTTTAGAAAAACTGGTAGTAAGAAGATGGTACAGTAGGAACAGGGAGTGTAAAGAATGTGATGAATTCTTGCCAAACTTTGAACTGTGTCCAAGCGTCAAATTCCTCCATTTTGGGAACTCGATGAAAATCAAGGCATTCTACCAAATTCTCACTGTGTTCCCGAGTTTGACGAAATTGGAACTACACAATGTTAGTGAAGATGGTGGAGAAATTTTAAGAACAATTTGGACAGAAATGACACAATTGGTTAGATTGTCCATCAATGGTACTCTGCCATGTACAGTGAATTTGGATTCTCTCTTTACTGGAATTCTAATCAATGTAATTTATGGAATGGGAAACTTTGTGAACAACCTACATCAAATGACTCCAGAACTCCGGAGGGATGCCATTTTGAAATTCAGGAATCGACATTCCCAATGTTCTTCCATTGTGGATTTAACAAGTAATATGTTCTCCTTTAAATAATGTACAATATCAAGGGTTCGAAATAATAATCTCTCGTTTACTAATTGTGGTGCACCCTGTGTAATATATTTTGTCGTGTTTGTAACAGATTTGAAGTACCTCCACTTGCGTTTGGATGCAGAATCAAAAGTTGTTAGAGGTAGGCGAAACTACTTGACTGATCTGAGCGGATATTTTGGATTTTATTCTATGCAGAGACTCCGCCACCTATTCATTGATAAATCTAAGGTTAGCACCGCATTTGTTCATATAAAGTTCAACTTTTACAGCTTGTTTTTACCTCTAGATTAAAAACTCTTGCTCGGAAATATTGATGGCGGAGACTGAACTACTTGATGTGAAGTTGGATACTTGAATATTTCTGAGGTCATAAAATAAATGGAACTCATATCCGTTTTATATGCAAAATTGGTTTCTAGTATTTCTAATACGTTTTGCCCATACGATTCACTAATTCTGCATTAACAGTTGTTTAACTAATTATTGGTTGTACTTGTAATGAATCCATCATTTGAATTTATTTTGTCGTTTCAAATTCTTCCCTGCTTGGTAACATTGTACAAAAACTTGACTTTTCTCATTCAAATTTCTCGGATCCTCGTTCTTCCGGATGGAGTGACACTGAGAAATGGCGGTTCACACAAATGAATTCGATGACGCTGGACATTGACATCACCATTTTGGCAATTGGCAATAACGTAATTGATTTCACCCACAGACAGACAGACAGACAGAGAAAAAGAGTCAGGTTCATTTTTATTATATAATTCTGGGTTCATTTCAAAGTCCAGCATTTCCTCAATGACCACATTCAGTGCAACAAATCATCACAATACATTGTCAATTTATTTGCATAATTATTTTAAAGTGCTTGACTATGACGTACGTTAGTTGTGACGTCCTTTTTCGGAGCGGGGTATATACACAACTTGTGTAATATCAGATCGCAAGTATTTATGATTTGGGGTCTATCCCTGTACTTCCACACCTCGAAGGAAAGCTACCCTCACATATCTGCCTAGGAACGCCGATCCACACCTAAAAAATGTACACCATCCAGTGGATTGGGTTGTCAATTGTAGAGACTCTAAGTCCTCAAAATCCGAGGCCACTGCGAGGTCCATTAATCCGCGGTGCTGATGTGAAGGAAGGAAGTCAACGGCAATTATTAATCGAGATTTGTACTATTGGGGTATCTTGAGCCTTCAGAGGCGAACTAATGGATACCCCAAAACTAATTTCATTTTTCTTATCCTTTTCTTCAACATCAACTCTGCAGTCAATTTCATCATTTATTGCGTCACGACGAAGAAATTTAGAGACACTTTCATGGAATTGTTTTGGATGAATAAAAGAGGAAACCTTTTGATTCAGCCCTTCAAATAAGGCAAAATCTAATATCCACGTCCGGAGTAAAATTAATACCTAGTAAATTAGTAATTTTCTGACCCAGACTTCAAGACTCATGCCAATTAGTTTTAATTCCCCCACGAACATCCTGCACGCAAAGTCATTACAACTTCCTGTTTTGCAATATTTTTCAAAGAAAAACCAAGAACGGAATTTTCCATTTAACTCTGACTTTAGTTATTTTTGATACTCAAATAACTAAAGTTAAAGTAAAGCAAGACTGACCTGGACAAGTCATACAGGCCAAAAATATATCACACGCTTGAAAGGAAAAATTAAACTTTATTAATTTTTTATTCGTCTGCCCGTTCCATATTGATGAGAATTGAGTGTCATGGCACATCATAATAAATATTATACAAGATCTGCCAAAGAGATATTTTTTTCAACATGTGGACAATCTCATTTTCTAGGCATGCCCATCATTGAATTCAATGCGGCAGAGAAGCGTTTTGCTCAGATTTCACGCAAGGATATCAGCATCATTTATAGCATTCCAATTTGTGTTATTACTTCTGCCCCCATGAATATCGTGATAAACAAATTGTTATGTGAGTTTGACCCTCAACACGGTTTTCATGGACAACCAAGGCTGAAAGTGTACCACTACAACTGAATCGACTGGTCTTCCTGAAGTAGATGTGAATAAAGAAGCAGTTTCGTCTACATAATAATTCACGGTCGTGCATTAATTTTTTTTAATTACCAGTCAACGATTTCGTCTTGAGTCAAAATGATTTTTTAATCTATTAAATTATAAAAAACTAATTTTATAATCGTTTAAATTTCTTCAGTTCAAATAAGCGTTTTATCACTTAAATGAATTATATAAATAAAAAGCTGGGTGTAGTTTTTATGGAGGTCCAGTGACAATGTTCCTGATGGGTGGGATTGGAATTCCATTTGTAAGCTGGATCGGATTACCTGGAAATATTCTGTGTGCAATGGTCTTGTCTCGCCCTGCCATGCGGACATCTACAGAAACTCTGGATGCAGATGCAGGGTGGCGTGTACCTTGACACGACATCCTTTGTCATTACTTCATTGTCAACTCCTGAGTGAGGTTGACCAATAATTGGACTTTTGGTCTATTTCCATAATTTTGCGACTAAATAAAATTCAAACGAATGAGTGGAACTTAATTTATTAAGTTAAGCTTAGACTTGAATTTACTTGCAGCTTAAAAAAACAAGGGCTTTTTAATATGATTTTGTGTATGTAAATACTGAAAAATATAGTATCTAAGTGCATTTGATTCAACAAAGTGTATTTTGGTGGGAAGATCTTTTCAGCTTCAACTATCCTGAACTTCTGCTTGTCCATTATGTAGTGGGTATAATTACCACTACCACGACAAAATAAATTACGGAATATTCACCACGCACCTATGAGAAAAATAAATCGGAAAAGTATCTGAAGTGTAAATGAATTTGACTTCCTGGAAAACAGGTTTAAAGTATTCACTGTTGAAATAAATAATGCAAAAACAAATTCACAAGAATGCCTCAATTAATTTTATTCATTTCATCTTTGTGTAACATTAAACAATGTCAGATTCTTTGACCAATACAGGAAATATGGATTTTATTATTTATGACTTGCTACAGCGGAGTTGCACAAATCCTTCGGACAAAATCACTCGTGCACATATATTTGGCTTCCAACACTTTGCTCGTTCGAGAGAATAGGTTTTGGAAATTTTTTTGGCGTCACTGCATTCTGGTAGCAACACCATACCATCGTTCTTCATGTATTGTTTGAAGTACCCCAAGTATTTCTCTACAGTATCCACCATGTCTGTATATACAGGATGACTGCCAGCTGTCTTGTTGTAATAGAAGGCTACCCTACAATGAGGTTGCCCCACTCAACTCTACCGACTTCTGAAGTCTCTGTGAATTCACCGGATGGGTTAATGCAGATGGGATTAACCTTACGTTCAAAGGTAGCAAAATGACAAGCATAGCATTTCAAACCTGTTTAACACAAAACATAGGTCAAATTAAACAAGTCACGGTTCATTTTTCGAAAATAAGTATACGTTTTTCTACTTACTAGATATTTCAGGAACTTCAAGTGCTATCGCAACCGCTACAACCAAAATTGTATTTAACTGAGCAGATAACATCTTCTTAAGAACTTCAAAATATATTAATCTGAAGCAACTAACCTGATGTTCAGTCATCCTGAGTGAGTAAATTGGAATGAGGTTAACTCATTCTGGACAATACTTTATTGTTTGCTGTAAATTGTCAATGACCTCTCACGAACTTCCTTATTATTTCCGGGTACTTAACTCAAACAGGAAAATACTTTTTTTTGAATATTTACATTTAGTTGTCACTGACAAGGGAACCTTTCCAAGTGATCATCAAATTTTGATCGAACTATTTATTTGCAAGTTCATGCTAATAAGCCAGTGTGCAAAATATCTCGTGCCGGTTTTTCCGCTAAATGCTTCGGGTGACCTCTAGAGGTCAAGATATTTATATACAGTAGTTACAGTTGGAGTTGTGAATTTGACGGAGAAGGTTGTATGTATCGTTCCTGGGGTTTTTGACTTGCGGGAATGGCATTTGGCCTAATTTGTCTTTTTCCTTCCCCAACTCACCATTGCAAGAATTATTCTGTCGTGGTCAATCTTCAATGTTGATTGCGACAAGAATTTTGTCTCGACTGGCTGGGGTCTGAATTCCTGACAAGAATTTATTTCCTAGCTAGTTATAGAATTCTTGTAAGTTGTCCTCATAGCAATGTTTGTTATCTCTAACTCAGGATTCCTCAGGATTCATCTGTTTTCTCTTTTATGGGATTCCTGTGCTCGGAAATTTTTTCTTCAATTCAGCCTGTTTATGCTTCATAATCCTGAGTTGGGTCTGGAATGTGTTGTGTGGCTTTTGCTGCATTGCTGTTGTGCGATTTCGATCACGGGGCCTTCGGTCCTGGAATCGTTGGATTTGGGTCGGAATACGGATGGTAATGTCAGGACCTTTCCATGGCGTGGCAAAGAATTTATTTTCCCTGATAACGTTGATAGAAAATCCCAGGCTGCCATAACATCTCGTGTAGCTTAAGGTAAGACATTCTATATGTGTGGTTAAGACCCGCGGGGATGCACTAAGTAAAACACATAAAGGAAAAAACAAACAAACAAACAAACAAACAAACAATACAGAGATGTGCAATTTAGAAACCATTTTCGCAAAAAGCCTCACTTGTGTGTGTAGTAAAAGTGAGGCCTTTTTGTTGAAATTTTTTCTAAATTTCCCGTCTCCTTGCGTTACGTCATGACCTCCGGAGGTCACAAAAACATTTTGCGGCAAAACCAGCAGGAGATAGTTCACACACTGTGTTATCATAAGTGAATGAAATTGCAGAAAGATTTCCAGGTTAAAATCGAGGATCACTTGGAAAGGTTCACTTGTAAGCACCGAGCCAGGAAGCAAAGGAATACGGAAGAAAATGTATGCCGATTTGTTCCTATTAAAACCGACTGTGGACGTTTGTCTTTGAATTTTTAATTATTTTACGGATTTCGTAGATGCAATTCTTATAGTGTATGCATATTCTAGTTTATATGTTTTAATACCATATTTGCACTAATAGAACCCGGTCTCCATTACAACCCGGGCATTTTCTTTACTGTACATTCATAAATAAATGGACCCTGGCTCATTATCTAAGCCAGCCCTTCCCTCCGTCCCGTTCCCCTAACACGTACTCAGCATAGCATACACACTCGCTCTCTCGTCGTTCGTCGTGTGCATGGTATAGTTATTTCGGAGGGGGGTGGACGAAAGGGCTGGCTTAGATAATGAGCGAGGGTCCACTTATTTATGAATGGACAGTACTTCCTCCATTCAAGTGGAGAAATCGGCTGACCTGGAGACAAATGCTGGTAATAAAACCCTGGACACTTCTAGAACAAATACTTCTTTACGGAACCTAAACCAAGATTTTAACGAAACAGTCAGGGAGTACGGGAAATTGTAAAAGTCATGAATAAATGTACATTAATTGGATAGTTGCCAAAGGGTATAACTGGTTAATTATAATAAGATAATAATAAAACTGACAAAGAATTTTTTGAAAGAATTTCATTATTCTATTCTGGTGGTACTTTGGAGTTGGAAGAGGGGTACGAACGGACGTACGTATACCGTCCGTGTATCAGTTAATTAAACCCTCTCCAAACCGGTACAACAGAATTTTATAGATTGCATAAAATTATTACAAAAAGGGGGCATCGACAGATTTTTTGAAAAAACTATTTTGGGCACGTTTTTGTCAAAATACCGTTGAAATATCGATTTTTTCATGCCTATTTTTACCTAAGCGCTTGTCAGTGCCGCTACGAGAGTCGGATTTTTAAGTGCAATTGCTCTCTAGATCCTTCGTAAGATTCTCTACGAAATGCATATCTCACGTTCTGTCCGGTTCTCCCAGATTGGGCTGGCCAGGGGGAACAAAGGTTATGCGTGACCCTGCAAATAATAATACTTGCATGTAGTAAACATTGGCATTTTGTTCTCAGTCTCAAAATTACGTTTTCCTCTACGCATCACTTGTGCTCCCAAATGATTTAGTTAATTAATTTCTTTTGTTCAGGTCAAGACTTTCAGAAAACTGTTGTCAACATTCGGACAAGGATCATTCTGTGTTATTTAAAAAAAAGAAACACTTAGGGTTATACTCTGGACTTCTGATCTAACCGGAGTGTACGACTGTTTAGTCCATTTGCAACCGAATGTGGATCTCTTGTCTTTTAATATGGATCTTTATAATATGGATGGTCTGATGGGCTGATCTCAGGACCCAATTAAAAATTGTATTTTTTTTGCACGTAGTAGGTTCAACTGATTCCCGTCCCGTCGTCGTGATTCGTTTTTCTATGACAATCTGTCCTGCAATGATAAACATTGGGGGGAAATTCGATTAATCAGTACTTATACCACACTGTCAAATACAGAGTGTCCATATGGACACAGAACACCTGTTTCAAAAAGTGAACTAGAGCCCTTTACACACTCCCAACTTTTCTTTCTTTTTATTTCAGGCACTGCAGATGCAGGTTTGTCGGCAAGTGTGAACGCCCGATTTGCATTGCAGGCAAATCGGAGGATTACCTCCCACCAAATCGGCGACTTCAAATTTGAAAGTTCAACCGGTTGAAATTTTTCCTGCAAACTTTTCTGCATTTTCCGAAAGTGAAATTGAATTCCATAAAAACAAAACACGTCGAAATGGAATTTTTGAAAACCGAATTGTCCAAAATCATTTTGTAAGTGGACACATATTCCAATACTGAAAATTTTTCGCGGTAGCTCCTGAAGACCGGACAGACACGAGGAAGTGATTTTGTCAAGGCGAGTGCCAAATTGAACGCCAGTGACAGCCTCGGTAAAAGAAATTTTGGGATCAACTCAAAAATTTAAATAATACCTGGAAAATGTATGCCTTTGCAATTAATAAATGTTTATTTAAATTCACTGATACTTACAATCCCAAGTAATTGGCAGTCGTAAATTTATTATCAAACATGAGCTAGGAGCACAGCCCCAGGGTTCGTACATCGCGTTTTTTGATACTGTCAGGTGTAGGTCGAGTATGGACGAATGTGAATGTTTATGTAATGAATGTGATGTGTGTTTGTTTGTGTAAGGTC
>JAQFYE010004376.1:0-13496 GCA_034694305.1 Protaphorura glebata
TACCATCACTTTGTGCTTTTTACTTTTTAAAATTTCGCCTGCCTTAAACGCACTTAAACGCAGCACTCCGTCTTAAACATCTTGCTTCATCCCATCTTTCATTTAATTTTCCAAAAAATGTAAACTTAGAATTTCAAAACAAAATCAAAAATACAAAAAACTAACTTTATAAAATTTAAATTGTTCTGACGCCGGAGAATTCAAGTTCAAGTTTGCAAATAGGAATTCGCCAACAGCGTTAACATTACCTTTGCTAGGTAGGCTTCTTGTCGCGTGTTATGGTATTATTTGTCCTTGATTGTGAAATGATCCTAGACTTAACTACATATAATAAAGTCCAATTAACGACACTCATACAGGTGACAATTCTAAGTTATGTAATCGAAGTTTATATTGTGTGGCCTGTGGATTGGTGGATCCAATAAAATACGTATCAAATCAAATCCAGCATCTTATACAAAATGCATTACTGACTTACCGAGTATTTGGCCACCTGAATAGAACCTGTAAGGACGTATATTGGTTATTCGGATTTTTTGCAACTCATTTAGAGTGATTGAGCTGAATGCAGGGCTGGCAATCGGAATTTTGTTTCCGGATTCCGATTCCGATTATTTTTTCGATTCTCAAATTTTTCAGATTCCGATTTTTTGCTTCCGATTCCGATTTCTCATTCCGATACCAATTATTTAAATATTTTAATTCCAATTATCGGATTCTGAATGTCGATTCTGATTCGAATTCTGATTCACCTAAAAATTTCGTTTATTTTTCGATTACGATACCGATTACCAGCCCTGGCTGAATGTTCGTTTGTACGAATGATATTTAATGCCGAATATTCCGTGTACGGTCAAAGTATTCAGTACATCCTGATAGTGGCATATTTGGTGGTCGGTCATAGGCCAAAAACCCGTAAACTACATTATCCGGTATTCGGCGAGAGGAAGGAACTTAATATGCGGTATATCTCTATCCTTCGGTATTCGGCCTCAAGCCAACTGAAAATTTGGTGCATCCCTAAAGTGTATCGTCTGTCGCAGTATTCGGTCCTAGGCCAAAACCGAATATTTTTCCTAAAGCGCATCATTATTCGAATTCCCAGTTTATACTGGGTGAAGAATTAATCAAACCGAATGAATTAAAATTCCAGACATTTCAGAAAAAATTGCTCAATGCATTTCAGAATTATGGCATTTCCTTCTGGAAACTTCAAGTTGGCTTAAATTTGGGAAAGCGTTGGATTTTGTGAACACATTGTGTAAGAGTTTAGTGCTTATTTACAGTTGGGTTGAAATGTTTGTAGATGATTTAGAGTGAAATTTGAGTCTGTTGGGAGTGGAAAGCTTTGTGGATCCCATTCGGATGTAGGAATAGAGTCAACTTGTTAGGAATGTGTGGGATAATCATAGTTTCAGTTTCTATTTCTAAATCTAGAAGATCCGTGTGCAAAATTTCAAACAAAACTAAATGCCCGTACCCGGACATATCCTCAGCCTCTACTTATCTCCTCTCCTTCAGTGTCAGTGTGTCCGTAGTCTTGAGTCAAACAGGAACAGGTGTAACATTCGGATTCTATTTTTTCAAAGGTACCAAATATTCAACACTCCATCTTTCAAAAATTGTGAAATTAGTCTGTTCAAAACGAATATTTTCGATTTTCGGTTTTCGTTACAACTCCACATCCTTATCATCTCTATATAGTCAAATGTCTAAATCCAAGTTGTCGTTGAATTTGGCTACTTTTGTTTATCGTTTAGTGAAAAAGAACGGGTATTTAAATATCAGATCAGAAGGATATATCAGACGTGGTGTCAAATTGCGAAGTGTCCTTGTTCAAAATTTGACACAATATTCTATGCCAAGTGTACATTTTGAGTTTTCGATTAAGCCTTAGGACTTGGCTACCGGTTTGGTTCGGGATTTGTTCGGATCCGGAAGCAGTTCGGTTTTGGATCCCAACCCGGAAGTTTGAAGTTTAGAAAACCTTTTTCATTCATAAACAATTGAATAAATTTCCAACAGTAATCATAAAAACGAACCGTAAAATTTTTCTGTCCACCTTCTTTAAATTTTGTAAATATCATAAACATTTTATATTAATGTCGAAATGTCTACATTTTAGTTTTGCTGAGTGATGCTTGAAAATAATTATTCCAAAAAATATAAAGTTTCCAAAAATTATAAATGGGAGCGGAAAGTGGAATTCAAAAAAGTTTGGTGGGATTTTAATTTTCCCGTTTCATTATTTCAATTTTGTCATTTCATTAATTTTTGTGTGCATAAATGCAGTGAAAGCAGAAATTAAGAGTGAACATGACATAAAACATTAAGTAATAGCAGAAAGTGTCATGGCGTCCTTGGCAAGGCCTCGCATTCCACTTCCGCGTCTAATTGGTTTTAATTAATGATTTAGAATTTTTTTGACATTAACTTAGATCATTGGCTCAGTTTCCCGCTGAAATTTAAAAACCGGTTGATTGTAGATTGATATTAAGTCAATTCCTTGAAGATTGTGAATGATATAATCCGAGTCGGATAGGTAACTCTAAATAAGGCCTGCTTTGGTTTGGTTGATTGCGCAATCGCAATCCGAATCGGGTGTTAAGAGTCAAGTAAAGGACACAAGGAAGTTTTTCCACTGCCAGTCTATTTTTGTCAAATCTATGTTCTCTTATGAGACACGTTCATGAAAAGACCCGATTCTATTCAGGAATCTCCCGTGCCAAACCCAAATGTAGGACTCCACACATAACTTAGACTTTTTGTAGACATTTTTTTTATTTCTATACAAATCCACATGTAGGACACCTTGTCGTCTGATGCTCCAGGGCTAATAATACCCGTCCCCGCACGCACGCTACATTTTTACAGGAATGCATACAAAAAGTGAATACGTCCTTAGACGGAGAATAAGGGTTGGGAAATTGAGCATTTTTGTCATTTGACTCTAATTTTATTTCTAAGGAATGCAAAAGTGTGACTTCACACGTGTTTCCCGTTAATCGGACGGATGTATTATTATTAGCACCCGGTATCCATCACAACCCGGGTACTTTCCCTTACTTTCTCCATGCACTCTTATGGAGAAAGTGGAGAAAGTAAAGAAAGTGGAGACAGATATTTTGAATAGAGACCCGGGGTTCTAATAGAGCAAATACAGTATTCCTGCTCACAATTTACATTTATACCTTACTACGACATATTATATTTATTTATGGTCCGCCTGTTCACAACATGTAAATCCGAAAAGTTTTGCCAAATAAAAACATTTATTGTATGTTCTCATTGAAATGTGACTGAAGTAAATGATTTGTGTTGTTTTGTTTCAGTTGACTGAATAAAGGGAGAATAAATATGCCGTTCATCCGAACAGACGAGAACGCAAAATGTCCAAAATGCGGAAAGTCGGTATACGCCGCAGAAGAGCGTCTGGGTGGTAACCACAAATTCCACAAGGGGTGTTTCAAGTGCGGTAAGTTCATCATACCAATTACCTCAATCTAATTAGAATTTAAAGTTCAATTAATTCACATAACCTAACGTAAATTGATAATTATCAAATAAGAACAGTTTAAAAAATTCTTCTTCAATCTTTCTCGAATAAACTCATGACATGTGATAAAATGACTTGATTTGTTTGCAGAGATGTGCAACAAATTCCTGGACTCTACCACTTGTGCCCCACACGAGGAAAAACTGTACTGTAAAACATGTTACGGACGGAAGTTTGGACCGAAAGGGTATGGATTCGGTGGTGGCGGCGCTGGACTCGGAACAAACTCTGGAGAACTTCTTGGTGATGGTGAACCGGCAAAGTAACTTTACTTTTTTTACTCCTTACTCGAAATACCCTGTCTCTGTCTCCATGGACATTCCAGATAATCAGTCAAAATCATCCTCCCAATAGTTCTCTTCCGAACAAATATTGGGTGTCCCAAATGAATATACCGGGTTTTAAAAATTTACAATTTTCAAAATATTAACTAGTACGTAGATTTTCAAAAAAAAATATTTGTATAGAAATTTCGAAAGGACGTGTCTTCGTCACACTTTTTACATTTTTCAATTATTGAAAGGTAATCTCGCTATAACGTCCTTTCTAACTTTTGCCCTCCCACAGCCTAAAAACGTTATTACCAAGAGTCATTTTGATTGCTTGCAACCGAATTCCGTGCACCTTCTCGTCGATATTTTTTTCACCTTCAAAATTCGTTTTCAAAATTCCAAACATAATTTTGGAAATTTTGAAAATAATTTCCAAGATCTCAAAAATAATTTTTAAATTTTTATAAAAATTTTAGATATTTCAAAAATAATTTTCAATTTTTCAAAAATAAATTTTATATTTTCGGGAAAGACTTGGAAAGAAATATCTACGAGCAGGTGCAGGGAATTCGGTTTCAAACAATCGATATGTCCCAGGCTAATAACGTTATTAGGCTATGGGAGGGCAAAAATTAGCAAGGCCGTTGTAGCGAGAACATCGTTCACAAATCGAAAAAAGTCAAAATTGTAAAAAAAAACAAGTCCTTTCGAAATTTCCATAATTTTGTTTTAAATTCTAGTCAATATTTTGGAAATAGTGAATTTATGAAAGCCGGTATATTCATTTAGGACACCCTGTACTTGTATAGGAATCGAAACCGACTCACTGGCTCAACCCGTTTGTCAGTTTGACCACTGGGCTGTCATGTCGGATCTAAATGTGTCGAGGATCATTTTGACAACAGAGTTGGCCATGACAGACAGATGTGAGCCAGGCACTTGCGAATCCACGCGCAATTTAACGAAACTTGCCACACATTCCGCGCCCACTCTGTTTAGTCTAGGGTTGTCTAAAAATGAATGAATGCGAGTCATAAAAAAAAGTCCTAAATTCACAGCTGTCAGGGATGTGTGATTCTTATCCTGTGTTTGTGTTATTTACCAGTAAGTGAATCCGAAGACACCTTCGAGGTCTACCACTACTACTACCTACGCTTTCCACTACTCATTTTTATCATTCCTTCAAATTACTTTCCAAAAAATGCTGAGTTGTCGCTCTCCTTATGAATTCCAATATTTCCAATAAATTTACTATTTTATTTCAAACAATTTATTGACCGCGAGAGGGCTTATCTTTATAAGACTGCCCTCTTCCGGTCACAAATCTGATGACGACGATTTAATGGCCAGGGCGTAATGTCCGTTAGGTGGCTCCGCGACCCGCGACGATGACGCTGAAAGAGAGGGCACGTGTCTAACCATTTCATTACGACTAGCTGATCAGGATCATTTAGTTCATGTGTTTCTTGCCGTAGCTCATATATCAATTTGCTAATCAAAATGTGCTTCAAGTCTTCATACAATATGTGGACTATTAGACAAGCTTTATTTTATGTTATGAGAGTCTTTATTTGCTTTATGTGCTTGTAAATATATCTTTACATACTTTACAAGGGACAATCGTTCAAAAAACTGGGTCATTCGTATTTCAATAATACGGACATGTTTGTTATGAAGTGAGATTGGTGTGAGTAGTTGTCACAGTTCAGAATTTGTCAAAATAGCACTAGTTAGGTTATTTAGTAGGCCAGTCCGAATAGGGTCAGGTTTTATGGTTCAAAAACGTTATCAGGATCTATCTAAGCCGTTTTAAATTTTCAACGTTGAAAATATTGTACCCTTCCTTAAATGTTATCGCATAAAATGTCTTTGTCTTTTTGCCACAATTTTGTTAAATATATTTTACGCGTTAGTCGGAGAATTCCATGGTCCTCTTAAACGTCTATGGCTGTAGACCTGGCTAAAAGTCCGTGCCCAGTAATACAAACGCAAAGCTTTTTAGTGCATTCCCCACAAGTGGGGACTTTTAGCCCAGAGTTTGTAATCAAAATTTCTTTTTTCGATTCTTGTCCGATTATTTTTTTGATTATTAAATTATTTCGATTCCGATTCTCAAATCCGATTCCGATTATTTTGGAATATCGATTCCGATTCTAATTACGATTCCGATTCCGATTACTACGCCTGGCCTCCAAAATTCTCTGACTCCCGCCGAATGTGAACGCAAAATGTTCCCACACTTTCGCCCAATTGAACAACTTTGATTGCAAATTCGCACTATTGGAATCGGAATCGTAAAAGCACAAATAAATACGAATTTTGTTTCTGATTATTCCAAAATTTCGATTCCGGTTTTCAATTCCGATTCCGATAATTTTAGAATTCCGATTTCGATTATCATAAAAAAATTATTCGTTTACCCTTCCGATTCCGATTCTGATGACCAGCTTTGTTGGCCCAGTTTACCCTTCTCTCCTACATTTCCATAGGCTCATGGCATCCATTCTAAACTCAATCTAGATTAATTTACTGAACCTGCAGTTAATTTAGGCACAATTTTAAACCACAAAATACGCCTGAAATTAAGTAAGAAATTGCTAGACGAGATTTTAGAGAGATTGAGTCAGAATATAAATGAATGATTCAAAGAATGCAGTGTTCGATATTAAATACGATACATTTATCTAGTTCAACATTGAAATGAAATATATGTATACCGATTGAGTCTGAAACTGATAAACAATTACGTTACACCGTCGGACAAGACGCCCTCCCACATTACTCGAGTCATTCTTGATTTTTAACGGACATTCTTCGTTAGTAGCGATTAATTCTGTATATGGAAGGTGGTTCGGACATTTGGAGAGAGAGGGAGGTATATTCAGGGTGAGTCGGCCATTGCCATTTCCTTGATTGCCTCTTTTGTGGAGTGAATGGAGGAGAGAAATGAAGCATGGACCCAACGCCCTCTAGCTCTAGTCTTGCACTCACTAATCAAACTAACAGGTAGTCAGTAGTCCTAGTCATTGTCTCATGCGCTGAGCTGTTCACCAAATAAGACTTGTCCTAATCCAAATCAACGTGCTCTCTCTTTCTAGTAGTTCATACACCTCTCTTGTAATGTAATCTAATGTATCGTAATTCGTCTTGCTTCAACTAAATGTGTACCTCAAATATTCTTACGGATGGCCATCCGTTGTACGTAATATAATACGTAAGATAGCCATCTTAATTTTTTGTTGAATCGTGCGCGCCCGTAAGGTGTCGCACCAGATTGAAATTTTGAGAAATAAGGGTTGGTACTGAAATAACTTTGTCAAATTTTTTTAAAATCCTGTAGGAGTTTCATCAACTCCATGTTGGAAGTACCAGTACTCTCAATACAGGGCGTTCCTTATCTCTTAGACTACTTTGAAATTGGCGGGTCGCAAACTCACTTTAATGTTTGTTTACGCCAGTGCAAAAAAATGTTAAAAAATTCCAAAAGTTTCAAGTTCAAAATTTCTCAAAATAAATCAAATTCAAAACCGAAAAAGATTAAAATTTAAAATAAAATCGAAATTTGGAAAAAATATTTCCAAAACCTATGTCAAAAAACAATTCAGATCTTTTTTTCAATTTTGAATTCCATTCTTCAAATTTTTTCTTCCAAATTTTAATTTTATAAAAAAGTTAATCTTTTTTGATTTCGAATTTTATTTATTTTGAGAAATTTTGAACTAAGAATTTTTCGGATTTATTAAACTTTTTTTTCCACTGATGTCGACAAACGTTTAATTAAGTTTGCGACGCGCCAATTTCAAAGTAGTCTAAGAGATAAGAAACGCCGTGTAGTCGATTTTTGTTTCGGAACTTTCGGAAATTCGGTATCTAACCTGACTGGACTGGGTATTGATATCATCATAAGGTAGCCTTACAATCCGGATCCTACAATCGTAGTTTTGGGGTCATTGGGTCTCCCACGCTTGTCTGTCACTCTGGTATGAAAATCGTATTTATCGAAAAAGAGCTTTCGAAAATTTGATTTTTGCAAAAAAGAGATCATGTCGTGTTGTTCCAATCATTACCACCATTTTTTCCACGCTGCTTAAAGGAATTCAGGGGGCCACTTTTTTTTAAAATAACAGGTTTATGCAGAATATATATTTTGGAACGACATCGATTGATTGTTGGATTAACTTTCAGCGGACTTTTTGTTCTACAAATTCGGCTCAGCATTTTGCATATCATTGGATGAATCTCTCGTAGATCGTATCTTAACACATTAACTCAGCATGATTCCTGTGTATGTGAGATGAACAGAATTATAATTTTAGAAGAAGTTACGTGATTTTGGAAAACAGACTAAGGCTCTGATCTCATAATTTTGTATCAGATATATCGATAGCTGAATCGGATCAAAAATGTTGGATGTCTGACAATATCTTAATTCGAATCCCGATCAGCCATCGAAATCTAACTCGAAACTTTACTTACATTGAGTTAATAGTCGTAGATAAATTGATCTGAGAGGTATAATGGTGTGATTGAATTGCAGTAATTCCTGGCAAGCACCAAACACGAAGGTCATTCAAGCTAAAGATGGTGAAGGATGTCCACGTTGTGGGGGTTGTGTTTACATGGCAGAGCTAATGTTGGCCGGAGGTGGCTCAAGATGGCACAAGACTTGCTTCAAATGCTTCGCTTGCACAAAACAATTAGACTCGACGAATGCATGTGACGGCCCAGACAAGGACATTTACTGCCGCGGTAAATCCTACTCTAATTTGCATAAATTCATACGGTTCTGTTGCCCCACGCCCTAACTATACAAGGGCAAAGCATGTCCACAAATAGCGGGTGGCACAAATTAGCCTGACTTATATTCTGTTTTGTTATAGCCGCTGTAGTTAAAAAGTATGTTTATTTCCTTTAGGTTGCTATTCAAAACACTTTGGGCCTAAGGGATACGGTTATGGTCAAGGTGCCGGGTGTCTTCAGAGTGACGAGTCTATATTGAATGGGTAAACGAATTGAATTGAATTGAATTTGGTTTATTATCGAGATTGTGACACATGACAAGCATCATCAGATTCACATTTAAACAAATTCAATGACACAACTGTTTTTGTCAGAGTCAGATCACGCTACTACTAGGCATTAGATAAAAATGGAATAAATTGGTCAGATTAATACCAAAATTAAATAATATAAACAATGTAGTGATTTTGTATAACCGTAAAACCATCCCCTAATTAACTATCACACATAGAAATGTCTAAAATGCTACTAATTACTAAAGTTCTCTTAAAAATGTCCAGAGATCAGTATTTGAGCAATAAACCGCATTTGATCACGGACACGACGTCCATCATGGCCACACAAGGTGATGGTTGTCCCAGATGTGGTGGGCGTGTCTACGCGGCTGAAGAAGTTCTATCCAAGGGCGGAGTAAGTTAAGGGCGTGCGTGTACGACGGGAACCTTGATTTTCAATTAACTCTGCAAACCAATATTTCATTCTAAAATTCCGGTAATCATTTGTTTAAAAGAAATATTCGTTTGAAAAATTAAGGTTCCTGTATTCTATCCAACTTTAAAAGCAACGCTCAAATATTTTTAACAATGTATGTATATTTTAAAATTTCCAGCGCTGGCACATAAAATGCTTCCATTGTTGTGAGTGCAATAAAACTCTGGACTCAATTAACGCTTGCGACGGACCGGACAGAGAAGTGTATTGTAGGACTTGCTATGCTAAGAAATATGGACCTAAGGGTTATGGCTTTGCCTGTGGCTCAGGATTTCTTCTCACGGATTTATTACCGTAAGTTCACAAATTACCACTTCTGTGAATGACCGTTAATTCATGAATTCACCGTGCGCAGGAACGAAGAGAACGATACTCAACGACCGAATTACCAGGTGGATTGTTCGGTAACTAAACCAGCCGCAGGAGATCAAGGTTGTCCCAGGTGTGGTGGTGCTGTGTATGCTGCAGAAAAAATGTTGGCTAAAGGATCTGTAAGTCGTTCTTCTTTGTTTGTTTGTTTGTTTCGATGCCCGGAGCCCAAATACTAAATGTATTGCTTGCTTTAGGTATGGCACAAGAAATGCTTCAGTTGTGCAGACTGCAAACGCCCTCTGGACTCCGTTCTAGTCTGCGACGGTCCAGATAAGGAAATCTATGACAAACCCTGTTATGCAAGGAAATTCGGACCCAAGGGTTACGGCTATGGCTATTCCCCTACCCTCATCACCGTCGGGGATGCCTCTATACCATTGTAAGTCATGTCATCCAGTGTCATTGAATTTATTTAAATGCAAATCTATGGTGCTTGTTGTGTGTCGCATTGTCATGTAAAATTGTTAATTGTCCTATATCTCACAGTCTTGTCGAGATTACATGTTTCGACCGAGACTAATTAATTTTAATTCGACCATAATGGTTAATAATCAAGGGGAAATATTTGTGTACAGATCGGATGAGAGAGTTGGAGGTGTAAAAGCTGAGGAAGGAGAAGGTTGTCCAAGGTGTGGATACGCTGTATACGCAGCTGAGCAAATGTTGAGCAGAGGACGGGTAAATCATTTAATCAATTTGTGTATGTTCCATTGGTATTGGTATTATTGGTACTAATGGTACTATTGTTTCTGATTCAGATGTGGCACCGAAGATGTTTCAGCTGTGGAGAGTGTAAAAAGTCCTTGGACTCTATGAACTGCAATGATGCCCCGGATGGAAATATTTATTGTCGGTCGTGCTATGGAAGGAAATTTGGACCAAAAGGTGTTGGCTATGGACTAGGAGCTGGGACTTTGACCATGTCATAAACCATAATTGTCATAATTAACAAAAAGAGACGTCCTTGCTGCATACCTGCCATCTACATCAACACACTGACTACAACTGCTTCGCTGAAACGCCGTTATGTTATACGTATACTGCTTCTAATTGATTGCCGTGTTATCAACGTACGTATCTGTAACTATCTCCCATATACGTATCTACATAGATAAAACAACATTTTGCTTCCATGCTTGGGTCACCAATATTTAACAACTGTGGTTCATTTATTTGAGTTCCACACAAAAATATAGTAGAAGAGAGGACAACTCATTAAAATATTCTCTCGTTATAACGAACAAAAACTGACATTTTAACTGTAAATTTTCGAGACTTTAAGCTTGTAATGGAGACCGGGACGGTTCGACAAGCAAACCACAACTGAATCTAAAGAGATAAAACTCGTCTGCTAAAATCATGCCAAATTTCATTCTCTCGCGCTCAGAACAGCATTGGACTTTTTAAACAAGATTATGACAGACGAGTTTTACAAGAATTCTGGAACTTTGAGCTACTGAAACGTTGAGAAATTTCAGTGGGTGTTGGACTTGCCTGTCACACCTGACGGAGCTCCATTGTGAGATTAATTTTTAGATACAGTTATTAGTTTTAAGGTAATGGTAAAAAGGAACGTTTATAAGAATGAATCATTGAAGAAATGAATGGAATTTTAGTCATTAGCATACTGAGAAACAATAGGTTTCCATGAAAAAAAATGATGGAAGTGAGTGGATTGTGGATAATTCCTGTGAGTGAAAGTCCGAATGGGTATTGGACACGACTGTATGCTCTTGTTTTAAGTTTTGCTCATAATAATGGTTGTACTTAAATCACTATATTAATTCAACAATGCCCTGCAACCCACAAATTCAAGTCGAACATTAAAAATCCGCTTCTCGTTTGTTCACAAAATTCGAAATGAAAATTGATTCAACTGAAGCTAAAATAAACAATAAATAAAAATATATTAATTTGCTCTACAAGTTGTCAATCAAATTATAATTTCCAATGCTCTGAGTAGTGTTGTAACAGTTCCTTTCAGTTCCAGCTCCAGCAGGAAGCAACCCTAATTCAGTTCCATTTCCAGTAATTGCCTTAGATCGAACCGCTGAGTTCCAGTTCCAGTTCGAGTTCCTGGAAATTTGGAGTTCCAGTTCCTATATGAGTTCCAATTCAGTTCCGAATTTTTTCACTAATTCTCTTGCAGGGGTATACCCTTTAGCTTAGGCTTAGGTAAATTAAATGGAAAACGTCTCAAAAAATGGAACTTACATAAATTTTGAAATTTATTGGACAATACGAACCAATTCGTACAAATTTACAACTATGTTGAATTCGAAGTGTGCGGACTTTCTTCTCCGTTTTTTTGTTCCTAATTCAGTTCCTATGACTTTCAGTTCCAGTTCTCAGTTCCTGGCTTCCAACCGACGAGCACAGTTCCAGTTCCAGTTCCAACCAACTAGCAGTTCCAGTTATAGTTCTGGAACTGGAACTGGAACTGAAAGGAACTGTTACAACACTAGCTCTGAACCACGGCGTGAATTCCGACTGTAACTAGACTTAATAATTAGTCCTAATTCAACGAAATTGCTTGCCAATTTTTCTGCATATTGATGGGAGGATATTGTTTTTCAATATAGTCTAACTGGAGTTTATTAATACAATTAATTTTCCCATTTTGATTTCAAGCTGTCTATAGCCGCTTTAAAAAAGAATCCGATCGGGTCCGAAACAGTTTTACACCTCCCCTTTCCATTGAAGTGTTATTCTAAAGGTCAAAATTTGTATAAATAGCCTCATGCATGGTCTTGAATGTAGTGTCACTCCGATAAATAGTTGAAATAATTTTATTTTCCCCGGTGCAAAATTTACCACTTTGGCTTCATGTGCAAAATCGTCAAATTTTGAGGATAAAGTTAGCAAATCATATTCAACATTTTTATCCCGTGGACGCAGTCCTGTAAAGGGCTTATAAAATCCCAATGTCCGTTCGTCTGTCCGTCCGTCCGACCCCAAACTTTCCACACACACCTCTTATAAACACAATCATATTAACGCAATCTCAATTCGAAAACGCTCTAATCCATATACCTCTCATATAGTTCTTACCATTTTTGTCGCATGCAGAGTATGCCAATACGCCACAGTTACACCTAACAAAGAGCGTCACGGGAAAATGTTTGCGTGAAACTTCTTGGATTTATAAGGAATTCGAACAAGTACTGGACTAACGAGGTGTATCGAACTATCTAATCGCAAATATGTTCAATCAGTTCTGGTAGTATTGCGCTTGAATGTGTTTGCATTTAAAAGCAGACCAGAGTTGGAACACCCCTGAGCGCCTGGAATATATAATTCTGCTGTCTGTATAACGCAATTACACGCGTAATGTTAGAAAGTGAGCCGTTCCTCCCAAACCAAATTTGAGCCATTTTGATGAGTTATTTTGTCATGTTATTAAAACCATTTTATTAAAAACGAATTAAAACAGTAATATTAAACAATTGCTCACGGATATGTCAACATAGAAATTCATGCTATGGGAAGGTTGTTTAGACTGTCCTTAGGATTAAATCCGCGCTCGTCTGTCCTTTTTGGATTTTTAAACAGGAAATCGTAAATAACCATGAACTGTTCATCTTTTGACATTTATAAACTCAAATCAAATTCTTTTCATTTTACATAATCAAGAGCGCGTTCGTACCAAGTTACTATTTACTAGTATTTTTTAATGATGTTTGCGTGGAGATGTACGCATGTGATGTATGGTCATGTCTGTCCATAGAAATTCGTTTCACGGATTTTCGTGACCGAATAGTGGCCGAATATTCGGTATTTGGTGA
>JAQFYE010004377.1:0-13494 GCA_034694305.1 Protaphorura glebata
CCCCCCTTCTCGCTTTCTCTCCTGTCCTATCTCCGTAATACATCTAATTTAATTTGACCTGTGTTGAGTTGAGGTCAAACTTTCGAATTTCCTTTCGGACCACAAAATTCATGCAATTTTCTTCTCAAAATGTTAAGTTTGATTTTTGTGCTCCCAATAACGAAGCTAAAATCCACAGCCTGAAAATTCTCTAAAATGTGTCTAAGGTCCTTTTATCGTTAGAAACAAACAAATCTGTATAACGAAGACTAGAAAACTGAGATACACATTTTTCGGAGAATTTAAGGTGTGATCCCGTAAGCTACTCTAACGTGCCCCGGAATTCTAAAGCAAGATATAAGATCTCTGGATTGGATAGTAGTGGTTTTGAGTGGATTGATCGGATGCCATGTTTTAAAAATCAAAGATCTCTGTTAATGCTCAAGCTTTCAGAAAACATTTTGTTTCCTTCTTCAGGAGGAGAGAAATGACAGTGAGTAAGAAAATTGATTACAGACTAGGTCAAATATCTCTGGATAATATCCTTTCATCTTTCCTTTCTCATATCGAAATATCACCGAGTTTCGACACTACAGTTTATTTCGGATCAGACTCATGGCATTCTACTTTCCTACCCATTGGTTATTAGTTAATTTTATATTACGGTAAAGAATTTCAGTTTGCACTGTTGTCAATTTTCCAACAACAAAAAGATAACCAAGAAGACTCACATATAGTTGATTGACACAATCAACTATACGTGAAATCCTCTTGATATGTTATAAAGAAACAGTCCCAGATGATTTTTCCAAGGATTAATTTCGAGTTTCACAATTTAGCCACAAAATCAAGAATAAATCTCCAAACGTTTATTTTCAACATGTCGGATAGGTTTTTTATGCAGTGCTTAATGGCTTTATAATTGCTCATCCAAAGTTTTAATTGATGTTTAATACATAATTAATCTGGTCGTCCTTGCAAAGGCTTTAGACTTAAATCCCAAGTCCCACATTTATTTAATGTCTCCACAAATGCTAATTATTTTTTGCAATGTAAAAAAACAGACAAGTATTGCGCACATGCACATAAATGGCACACATTTGCGTGCCTAAAGTTTTGCTTTTGTTTTTGTCGTCAAACAAAAAACAGCGGTACGTGGTGAATAATATTATTGTTATTATGACCCGGCACGAGCTTAGAGTTGTTTTTCTTGTTGCAATTTGCGTGATCATTCGCACAGCAATTCGTCTTCACGTATTTTTCACACAATTGCAACTATTGCAAATTGTAAGGTATAAAATCAAGAAGGTGAGGCAAGTCAGCTAGGTAAATCGAAAAGGGCAAAGCATAGGGTTGAGAGGTTGAACCGTGTCCGTACTATTTGTTAAGTTTTAAATCTACATTCGGCAGGGTGCCACATATATGTGCACGTAGTGTAATTGGATTGTCCGATGTATCACTCTTGCTCATTAATAATATTTCGTTCGAAGGAATATTATAAAAGAACTTAATCTCGTAAACCGCAGACACTTAAAAGATCTGAAAAAATTGGCATCCGATCCAGCAAGTCTTTGTAGCCCACTTTTTCTTAAGTTTTTTATTCTCGCTCTTTCTCTCGATTTTTTATGTTTTGCTCCAAACTTCATGATCAATACTTTTTGTGATTTTTGTATAAAATAATATTAGCTAAATTCTTTGCAAGCCAAATTGTAAATTATTGTTAATTAAATTAAATGTAAATTGGATTTTGCCTATACATATGCAAAATTCGTTCTTAAATCGGAGGAAATAAGACAAAAAGGTAAAAATTCAGTACGACCCCTGAACACATTCAATTAATTTTGCTTATTGCTCATTTGTAAACTTTTATAAGCTAAACTACAGTGACCCCTCCAATCTTTTAGAGATTATTCATCGTCAATTCAACTGATTAAATTAGAGAATATAATCAATTTGTTTACATTAAGTCTTAATACTTCCACCAAACGAAACTGAAATACTAATTCAAAAATTCAACTCAAATCTGAAGGTTTTGAACGCGACCAGTTGTTTTTCTTAATACTCACTTATATTCGTCCATATATAAGATGGGATGTGATTCCAAATATTTGCAGACAGGACTGACGTATTTGAGATCCTTGGTCCTTCCCATTCAGACCACATTTCTTGATAGTCGAAATAGATGATAAGCCATCATTTGACAAAAAAAACTCAGGATGAATAACATGCCTAGAGTATACCCCCAGTACTTTCTTTGTGGACAATCATTTCTGCCTAATTTTCCCCCTACGTATACGTAAAACCCTGTAGAATTGATACTACTACGTATATGATTTTGTGCAAAAGAAAAACAAGGGACAATTGGTGTTTTTTAGCAATGTATTTTGCATTTGCATTGGGATTTGGCATTGGATTATTATTGCTTGGGGGTATAGATGGTACCCAAGTCAAAATTGGTCGTATTACGTGCAGAGCCGTAAAAAAGAGTTGAGTTGGGGCTGGAAGGGTTGGGCAGAAGCATAGGGAAAATTATTAGGGATTTCCTTGATTCGTATATTCGTAACCGTAGCCGTGCCGTAGTTCGGTTCGAATCTCACGATATACGATAACGCAGAATAAATAGAACCTCCGACGAATGAACTCTCGGGGAACTTTCATTTTCACTCAAAACAGGCTAGGTACGTCGTCCAGACAAAAACACGTTCAAAAATATTTATTTTGAATTTTTTTGTACAAAAACTAAGACTGGTTTTGTTTCAATTACAATTGAAACCGGAAAGAATAGAAAAGGTAAAAATCTGACATATATATGAGATCTGAATGATTTTAAACGCGTTCAACTGCTTTCCACATTATTCATTTATGTATAAACGAATCCAAGTCTAACTTTAAATAATTTTTTTAGAAATCAAATCGGGTTGTTCGAAAATCACCTCACTCAGAAATCAAATTGTGAGGAAAATCTGTTCTTCAAATTCTGAATTGAATTTAAAAAAAGAAGATACTATCAGTTTTTAGATTGAATAAAAGACTCAATGACTATGGGTGTGATAGTTTACTACGCGGAGATCTCAGGAAGCAAAGAGGTAATTCAATTGATAATTTTGGAATGATATTATTTTAAAAAAATAGTTTCACCTAATTTCACCTGGCTGCGGTTGGAGTGCATGGGCGTGGGCAAACCGCATTACGCGTTATCAGGTTTTCAATGTTAACCGGAATTCGTTTTATGATAAGGCAAGGCAACTTCAAAACTATGTACCATGGCCATTGCTTATCATTGCAAATTTCGTTCATATCCGAATATGAATTTACAGTTTTCCAGGATGCTAGTGTAAATACCCCAAGAAGAAATTTTAGTTTAAAATTTTATTTCAGTTTAATGTTCAGAATTAGTGCTGAACTCCCATACTTTCGTCAATTCGGTTGTTTCAACTTTCAGACATCACAAGTTCGAAATGCTAACTATTAATTTTGAAACTCAAAATATATACCGAACCACAAGACCAATAAGAAAATTTTATCTACAAGGAGAAATCGGTACTATTTATCCATAATCTTTGAATTCATTCAACGCTATTGCCATTATACTACACAATATTGCATGCATCTCATAATGTAAATATCTAAATTCGGATTCACGATTACACTCAGTAACTAATTTGTTCTCCTCAAAGCGTAGCTCTAAATGTTTATTCCAACCCTAGCGGCATAGACAATTAATTCGCTTAAGCTTTTTATGACACAATAACGAAAGGACAAGTCCAAGAATTCGTTGATTAAATCGTAGTTATAAATTAGGCTTAAAATACATTTTACATACGTAACGCACTAAAATATCGTATTGACGTTCTATTTGTATGAAGGTTAAGAAACGGCAACAACGTGTGATGATGATTTTGGAAAGTAAGACAATTCCTTATGAGGCGATTGACATCACTGAGGCCGGAAAAGAAAATGACAAGGAGTTTATGATGAAGAATGGGAAAATCCGCGGAGACACCAAATATGTTCAAAGTCCTCAAATATTCAACGGAGAGGTCTACTGTGGGGTAAGAGTGCATTAGATTTCTAGTCAAACTCCAAATTATTGTCAGTTAATATTTTCCCATTATCTAAATTATTAGTTCGTGGTCTAAATTCTGACCATTAGACAAATCAGATAACACAACCGATTGGAATTTAAGTAGACATTCTTATTACTATAATCTTTAGATTGTAGTTGGTCTGCGAGTTGGTATTTGTGGTTACAGATATTTAGGATTTTAAATATCAGCAAACCCAGCAGATAGTTTAGTATAGCAATTATTGGTGTGACCGGTAACTTCGTGAAAATGGTCCAAGTCATCACTCATTAACCCATTCATTTTATATTTAAGTAGCTAATACCGATGAATTGCGATTCGTTGACTTAAATATAAGCGACAAATCGTAATGATAATATCTGACCATAAGCCAAAAAATTTCAAGTAAGTGACCATATGAAATGAATCATAACGAAGGTTTTTTAGTTTAGTCTGGGTTTTCATAGAATTTTTTGGAAGCAACAACTATTTATACAAAAAATCAATTTTTATGGCATGTCGGAAAGTAAATTGACCGAATCGACTGATCATGATCACCCTTTCATTCCTAGAAGGAGTACACGGAAAATGCATATATGCAGTTGATTTGACTTTTGAGTTGACACTTCCGTCCTTGAAACCTGATAAAGCATTGGCAATGTAGTACGAGGAAAGAACTGGCGGAGGCGAATAATAAATAAATCTACGTTAATATTTGACTTAATATTTGCTCAAGTCACACTCTACGCGATTCGCTCACTCTTTCATTTCATATGCATATGCCAAACATGGAATTGAGGAAAAGATTAACATGTATTATTACGTGTACGCCATTTACGTATGTCTCACTGGGAAGCCTCTTTGCATGTAAAATCAGACCAAATTCATGACTGGTCATTTCAAGTGACTTGATGATCACGAACACGATAGTTTTCTCGGAATAAAAAGTTTCTAGCTGTGTATCAAAATTTTATCCATGAGCAAATGTCATACCACATCAAAGGTGGTATGACAAGACTTTCACAGACTTTCAAGACAAATTTTGTCTTGGAACCTGGTTATGAAGATTTTTGTATGGACTGTGGTTTCCTTGTTAGTCATACAAAGCTTTTGCACTTATAGTTATCTTGTCGAAAAGTTTATCGGTGAGTATGATATGACGCATATGCATGATGTTTTTGCAACACATAATTGCAATTCCCAATTTGATAGAACACATAACGAACACGTCTCGCCCAATAACACAATGACAAATCATATTGCTGTAATTAATTTTATCAGGAAACAGACTAACCTGGCTTTACAATTCGATATCATTTGGATGATTATGACAAATCAAGGTTACCCTTTGAACTTCTAGAACTTCACTTATTTTTATTTTTGGAAGAATTCTTGTTGGCAAAAATTTCCATTTTGACAGTGTTTTAATTTTGAGCTCGCCGGAATTTTTCTGTCTGCTAATTAAGATTCTCAATCTCAAATTCTAAATCTCAGATTCTCAAATCAATCAATCATCTCACCCGAATTAGAAGAATATACCAGTTTGGTATTTCTTTTTCCACATCAAGAAGGACTGTACAGGATCGCTGGCTTCATTAATAGAACGAATTCATGGGGTTTCCGGATACTATTTTCAAAAATATTACTTAATAATTAGAAAATCGGTTTTGATGTATACATCATTAATTCTAATTGACATGAGGAATTAAGCCCGTCTTTGGCTACCCCGACTTCGGGGAAAGATTTCTTAAGCTAACATGCAAATCGAGAAATAAAACCTGTTTTCCATTTTATAATAATACATCTTGTGCACAAAATATAGAGATACGACTCACAAGATATAGAGTAAAATTACGTCTTACCCTTTCAGTCTAAACCTGTTGTAATTGCTAAATGTTGTAACTAGTTATGACGGCAATAGTACTAATCAATTTAACTAGGATTATGATTCTAACTATGACAGGCAATTATAATCTCGATTGCTTTGATTAGGCTTTTCTAGACTATACTGTAACTGGAGTATTTTCTACTTCCAGGAGTGTATTCCTAACCTCAAATTCAAAGCAAAGCGATTCTTCGGACGGTTACCATCCGCATCCTGACTTCGAATATCAATTAAGAATATATCAATAATCTATTTTTCTCAAAATCATTTAGGATTATGAAGATTTTGATTTGGCGAACGAGAATGATGTTTTGGAGGCATTTCTAAATACTCCAAAGATTGACCGAAGTTCCCCTCAGAAGAACGGAAAGATTGAGAATGGAAGTGGTGGAGCTTCCAGAGAAGGTTCTTCTGAACCCAAACCGGAAATTGTACCGGAAGTCAAAAGTGTACCAGAAGTTGAACCGGAGCCAAGTATTGATGTGTCTGCTTCTTCTCCAGTTTCAGTCACTCCCCCTCCATCTGATACGGACGTAGTTGTCCCAGATTCAAAAATTTCTACAACAACAGAAGACGAAGATAAAGTCAACGAAGATGGGTTAGGTGATGGAAATAACGAAGCAAAAGCGGTGAAAGACGAAAACGAAGATGCAGAAGAAGAGGAAGAGGAAGAAGAAAAATCACAAGTCGACAAATAAATAATAAATTTCGATCCACACCTTACTTTATCTTTTGAGAAAAATTTTGATCAACATGCACTGCATTGAGTGAAAAATCTACTTATGTTTACATAGATAATATTTAAAAATTTTATACGATTAAATTTAAATTAAATTAAATTAGATATTTGATAACCGAAATTTCAAAAAAATAATGTCATAAGCAAATGTTTCACGCTTAACAAATTTGGCAATTTTGTCGTGAAAAATGAACCATTGTGTGTCATCAAATTGTTTTACCAGTTAGGATAGGGATCTCTGCATAAAAATAGCAAATCAAAATGCATGCAAACAAAACTACCTAGATTAATTTAAACCTGCCCTAAACTATGTACTACGTCATGTCATTGTCAATTATGTTGCTCATTAATAATTTTTAGCCTATCCTTAATCCTTCTCACCTTGTGCAAATGAATGGATGTATTATACGTATTTTAGCTAAATTAGCAATTGTACGAACGAATCCAATGCAGAAGCCTGCCTAAAACAACTACAACAAGATAATAATGTGCAAATGTTTTCCTTGAGAAGCACAGATGATATTAATTAATTAATCACTACCATTAAGTCTTACCAAATTATTTATTTAAAAATGATTCCTATGAAATCCCGGAATTTTGGGACTTTGAATTCACTGAAATAACATGAGTTAGGTTCTCATATCCTATATATAAGTAATTCCAGTGAAATTGTGAGAACGTGCGAGTATTGGAATTGAATAGGGAAAAATCGTAGTTAGTTAGATTGTCATATCATGAGTAAGCTCCTTCTAAATGTGTTTTTTAGTCTAAGTAATAGATCAAGCGCAAAACAATCGTCCGAGAAATTCTTAAAATAAGTTTAATAACACAATAACAGCAAACATCGATGTCAAAATTACAAAATTTTGCTTTAAAATTTCGGTGTGCATGGGAAAAAGAATTAACAAGATAATTTTCAACTGGGATGAATTATGTATTGTATTGTCACGCTCACTAAATCTGCAGCATTGCAACTGTATTGTTAGAATTGGTTTCCAATATTTCGATTTCCAACATTTTGTCTTCGATTTAAACATTTTTGGTGAAGCTCATTTAAATATCATTCTCGCATTGGCATATTTTGTGCTGCAAGTATTAATGATATTTATCTAACATTACGCAAATTCTATATTGTATCATGAATTGAATTAACATCGCTGAATGTGTAAACTCGTGCTCTACTGAATACAATAAAGAAATGTGTTTAACTTTAATCCGATTTAAAACATCGTTCTGATTTATTCAATTTACATGCACATAAATAATTACAAACATTTGTCTTTCCTTTCAAAATTTTCACACCCACTCATAAAATATTTACCAAAGGAATTACCTCCATTTCGAGTCATGGTGCGACTCTTCGATCATATCGAATTGTCACTTACAAGCAAATTGAAAGTGTTAAAATTAATTGTTCATTGAAAATAAAGTACTTGGTAAAGTAAAATTGTACATTTAGAATATAATTCTGTACGAAGAGGAACCTGACACAAATTCGAATATTCTCGATATGAGTTAATAAAAACAAAGCCAGTTTATCTGATTAAATCCAGTCCAAAGAGAAGGAACCAGTACGGATTAATCGATGTAACGTTTGTTACGATTTTATCGCGGAGAGGTAGTTACTATCACCTTCACGGTAAAAAAAATTGTGACTATTCGCTTCAGCGACTTTCGTGTCTGTGTGCCTTTCAGAAATGTGGGAACAAATTTTGTATTACGCCTTATCCTAAAACAGACGATTTGAAATTGAATTACAAAAGTTAAGTACTACAGTTAATTTTCAACGAACCCTTCTACAGTTCTGACTATATGGAAGCCAAAACCAAAATAGGAACTGATTTCAGGTTTCAGTCGGCCAACTAATCGGTTCCAAAATATTTCTGCCCGAAATGATTTGGAGCAATTGGATGAACTTCTGATGTTAGGATTTTCATCTGCAAAAATAATAAAATTGGTGTATTATTGATTTGTTTCACAATTCTGACGTGGTTTGATTTACTTCATTACTTTACATAGTGCTTTCTAGTATCTCTATAAAAAGTACACAAATCAATACACAGTTTCCGAATTAACTGTACAAACTAGTAGTTCGCCCTAATTTTACATAAAACATGCGATGTCACAGGCGTTTTCAAGTTCAAAAAAGTTTTGGCAACATTCATTACTGGAGACGAAAATCTTCAAGTAATTTAGCCATTTGGCAAGAAGTTACATCTTGACCCACTCAGTAAAGTCCGTGCAGACTGATTTAGCAATATAGTAATCTACTGATTTAATGGTAAAATGATGAAATATTTAACGCACACGAGGAAATGTGTTCAAAATTTTCTTAACAGCATGTGGAGTACAAAAGAGATTCGCCAAGACAATATTTTCTTCTGCCACTTGATGTTCTCTAAGAACCGCCACAGCTTTGATGACTGTATTTCCAGAAGACATAATTGGATACATCAGAATGACCTTTCGAACGCGAACATCCTCTGGAAAACGGGCATAAACGACTCGAGCTTCATGTGTATCTGCGTCACTTTCCACCAAAATCTTTCCAATTCTTATGGATCGGCAACAATCTCGTAAGCCTTTTCAAATATAGTATGATGTAATGAATACCCACATAAAATCACCAGGAAGCCGTTATGAACCACACTGTATACCTTGTTCCATTGCTTCCCCACTGCGAACAATGCTAACTCCACAATTTCCTCTTTCGTATCTAAGTCCCTGGTACAAAGCCCCGGTTGGAGTACGGACTTCGCAGGGTTTGAATGGAAGCTGATTCAAACTTTCTTCAATAACTAGACGAATCTGAAATCATATAAAATGCTGATTAAATTCACATCCATGAATAAAATTATTATTCACATCCGAAGTTCATCTCAGGGAAACAGATGCATATAGGGCATTGATTGTAATCATCTGCGATGTGTTCCTCCTTATACTTTTCACATTCAAAAATCTCAACTATGTATGCCTGCTTTTAGCTTACACGATATGCTGAGCTTAATTGCTTTCAAAACTTTCAAATATCCATTTCACAATTAGAAGACCTAGAAATTTAATAATTTAATCTCCGGCTACTATTCCAGAACTCTGATTAGAAACTTAAGATAATCTGGAGTGAATATTAGTCAATAATCGATTCAACCCACAGCACAGTCTCAATACACTTACCGATGAAAATGCCACAATGTCTAATTCATTATTGAATTAATGCCATACATGTTAGAAATATTGAAAGGTCTTGACTTATAATATCATCCGATTTCTAAGATGTAAAATTATACTTACAAGTCTGTCTGCGTAAAATTTGAAGTCATTTCTTGACGTATTTCTGTAAATTAGAAAAATGATTTTATTGAAGCCCAAATTAAATATGTGAATTGTAACATTTCCTCCTAATTTATTTGTTTTAATTACTGCTTTCGGAATACATGTATAATGAGACAAAACTTGTTTGTGTGCTTACTTATCGCGAATGATTGTTTGCAATTCCTTGATATGGTGACTTTGAGTTATCGTCTTAAAATTAGCTCCAAACTCATTTTCCTGCATTAAGTATTGAATTGGTGGTCGTGTACAAGTAGAAGTTGGCGGAGTTGGACTGTTTGGATTGCTGTCCAAAGTGTCCAACCCATTCAACTCAAAATGATCTCTTGCTTGAAGTGTGTCGGCACTCATTGTTGCAATTTCTGAAATTTTAAAAAGTGGACACATTAATGCACATGCACACATTCGACAGCAAAGTATTGTTTAATACCATAACATATTACTCTATCAGAATGTGTAAGCTTTCTATTTGACCTAAGGAAGATATATTAGTGGCAGACAATAACCACGATAGTCTGTAGTGAAAAAACTTCTTTCAAGCAAACAACGTACATTGTCAGCCGGAGGGAATCGAACCCTCTATACAGGAATAATCGCATAACTCTGCTACGATGAACTCCTTAAATTAAATTCATTTAATTGTGAATAGATTCCGCTAGATGATTCGCTCTAAAAATAAGTCTTCGTATTCCTCTTACTCTGATACGCGGATTTTCGTTCTTCGGAGAATTTCAGAAATTATAAACTGACCACAATAAAAATTAGAGTAAAATTAAGAGTATGCAAGTTTTGTCATAAAAATTAAGAATCAAATTAAACTTTCGATTCTAAGAAACTCATCATCAACTAACTCGAGAAAGTTCTCGAGCCTGAAAATTGTCACTCGTAATTTTGTATTTTATATTATTCCTTTTACTTTTCACTTTTTTCGACTACTTTTGTCGAATGTGGCACTTGAACTTGGTGTCTATACCTAAATGGTTATTGTCTCGCAGATAAAGAACAAACCTTTTTTTTCGAAACGGAATTGTCGTCTCATTCAGATCTTCTCTCAATAGCTCTTGTATCGCAACTAAAATAATACAAAGTTATTGTGCTGCTTTTAATTGTATGAAAATGTTTGCGATTGTGTTTCTGTTTTGTTTTCTTAGTACTAATTATTATTCTATCATTACAAATGCGTGATATTTACTGCAAGTCTAACTGCAGAGTCAGGAAATAAACTCTACTCTCTGTTCGTGATAGAATCAATGCAATTACGTATATGAAGTAAATGTCTTCTTGGAAGACTGGCCGTAAATGAGATTAGAAATTGACGCTGAGTTTTACTCTGCCGTATTACTTATTATAAGTTATATTTTGTACAAATGCTGATTGTCTGGTATTTTAATGATGTGTCAGTAGCTTTATTTTAACTCTTTGATGAGTTAGTGCAGTCAATACCCTTAGAGTTTTTATTCTTTGATACAGATACGAATGTCGCAATCGTAATAAGCAATAAAGTTGGCGCCTCAGCTCCATGCTTAAAAGAAGTCTGCACTCCACATTTTACACTTTGAATGAACATGAACCATGAACCTGCTGTCCGGCACGAGGCAAAATAAAGGACAAGTACATTCTGAGATGGATTTGTTAATTTTTTATTAATTTTTGCAGAAAAATAAATACTGAAAAATGTATTTCAGAGCCAGCCTATGGTCTATGTAAAGATTCTTTTGATTTTTATTACCAGCGGGTTTTGACTAAAATGAATAGCTTTCCAAATATGTATCTCAGAAAAAATATGTTTATATGTTCAATTTTTCCCAGATTTTAACCTCTCATTAAATTTCACCGTGCTCGTGTTTAGAGAAATTTACTTTTCATTTATATTTTGATAATTTTTTATTACTTTTTTCAGTTATGCCTCTGTAATTTAATAATTTGGTTTACTTTTGGCATACATGAGAGCATAGAGCTACTGGCAGTAAACTAGAAAATAACAATCAATAAAGAAAAATGATTTATTTTGCACTCCGATAGCAGTTTTCTCCAAATTGAGTCCATTACGGGAAGACAAAGCAGATCATTAGAGCTCGAGTTTTTCAAGAGAAACGTTTAATTGAGTAGTGAACAAAATATTCATTTAGTGCCAAAATTAGAAATATGATTACTACACTGAAAATAATTTGATATGTCGATTCCGATTCCTAATAAAGTTTCAATAATTGACTCATGCGTCATGACCTCATGACTTTAAGAAGATTCAGCCTCGACAATCATTTCTGATATCAATAACACTAAACAAGCTAAAAATTGAAACTTGATATCATTTATTTGTCGTCAAGTTCCTGTTAAGTTGCTATTGTCCAGTCTGTATTTGTATTACGTCACCAGTTTTGCATTTCCGTTTGATTTAAATGAATCATGTTGAACAGTTTACGATTTGAGACCACGTTCTAACCTTCACAGCCCTGAAAACTAATATGCCACACGTCTAGGCTTTTACTCACATCATAAGATTTCAACACTTAAACCAACACTGACTTTACTTTTTACTTATTAGAGAGTTTGAATTTTATTAATTATTACGACGTAGTTTCATAATAACTAAAAATAATGGCTCAAACCCTAGCATTTTGTCCGGTTCCGGTAGGAATGTAGAATTTACATTTTAGTCAAAATAGGTAATTTCAAATAGCCGGAATTGTTACAAAATGTATAATAATTCTAATTTTCTAATACAAATCGAATTGCAATTAAATCCATCCAAACAATCCATTTCCGTTCCATTGGAATCCTATCAAATTCTGAGGATAATGATTATAATTACAAAAACAGTTCTACTGGATTGAGATTTATTGAACTTCTGACTAATGAATGAGATTTGATTGTCTTACTGCTAACAAAAGGATGCCAGGGTTTGGGCCTAAACTGTGGTGAATTGTTTAAACAGGTAATCTCTACCGAAGTTTTTGCAAGCTAGTGTAGGGGCACTTCTCTAGTGGAGAACTACCTTAAATGACTTAACAGACCTCTGATGCTGAATACAACGCGTGGCTCAAATATAACGGGTCTTTCTCCAGCTTTCTGCATGTAACCTAATGGAGAAAGTGGTGAAAGTCTCGACCTCCGAACTCACGAGAATGAATAGAACGCGGGTGCTGTATCAGATCATTTACACCCTCTTTAAGGTAGCCCAAACCGTATTGAGTATGAATTACAGAGAGGCAGTAAGGTAATCCTAAAATGGTGTAACTGTAATTTGATTTTTTAATTAACAACCTTAACTAGAATCAAGCAAACTCAAGGTCGAAGATTGGAACGTATTTTTCTATTACCAGGATTCATTCGTATTCATGTCTACTAATATTAACCTCCTGCTCAATTAAATTCTGACCATAAAATAAAAAATAAAATAAATCCTCTAAAACGGTCAAGACCTAAGAGTATCGACTATCATAGAGAGGTCAATTCGTAGTCCCTAGTTACGCTTCTAATTGAATTGGAGAATTAAT
>JAQFYE010004378.1:0-13492 GCA_034694305.1 Protaphorura glebata
TTTCATAACAAAAAATATTACTAAATTATTTAACCAAATTCACACACCATACCATATTAGAAGTTCACGCTTTTAGTCATGCGCTGTCTTGCTTGTCTTGTGGTTGTTGATCCCTGGCCTTGTTTTGAATATTTGATTTATTATAGTTTGAATTATTTTTGTTAAGTATAGAGATTGTGCATGTTGTTTTTATTTATTTTATGTTATTATTGAATGTTTCGTGCTATTTGTTATGTATATTTTTGATTTATCTGTGAACGTAATTTATTTATAAAGACTATCCGATAAGTTCTAGATTTGTTAGTTTTGCTTTTTTAATTATTCAATATGTATGTACCTTCATGAAGAAATCTATCCATGACAGGCTACCAGTTCTCGTGAATTTCTCAACGTCGAAACAAAGCAATATGTTCGGTGCTAAGAAATATGTTATTTTATTTATCCGATCTTATGAAGTCTTTTGCACGAATTTACCTGTTTGCTCCTTGGGAATAGATCGTCGGGGAATATACGCACAGCATAGGCCTTCGATTGTAAGGACTTTCTCCAATTTTTATTCGCTAGTGATTTTTCGAAACAACGCGTCAGTGGAAGATTTAAGTACGTCTTGTAGGCCCTGTGTACATTCCGGATCATAAGTGCGTCGATATATCCAAAATACTATTACTTTCTCCAAGCAGATTAGATTTTAGACACATAAATCAGAGGTAATGGACATCGAATACCAAACCTACGGCGGGACGCCTCGAAACACGAAAGTTAGCTTAGGGAATCGATACACAGAGTTAAATGCGATTTGAATTAAACGTTTTCTATAAATATGTATCACTGTTCATAATGTTGTTCTCACTTTTTAACCTTTCCACTTTCATGATCAAAACCCGACTGCCACCCCACCAGTTAACACAGACACCCGAAAATGCTTCTCATCTCTTCTTCCGATGTGCATTCGCAAGCCTGTTCTCACGTACATAATTAGAACGGAAGAGAAGGAGAGATGAGAGTTGATCTAAGGGTTTCAGGGTCAAAACTAGTGGGGACTGGGGAGGGGATCTCACTTTGAGCTTGCAAGTGGAAAGGTTTAAGTATGAGCGACATTATTTGATGTGCGCGTACCAGCTCTTCAAGTATATTTCAGTGTCACTTTAATCAGTGTATTTTAACGTTTTATTTCTTTTAATTTTTTTCTATCCATTTTTTTTATTTACACAACACCTGATATTTTAATTGTGCTAGCCCCTTCCCTTGATATTTGCTTTCACTGTTTTCTGATCCAAATTTTGGTCCCTCCAGCCATGGTGGAACTGGCCCGGAGAATAATTCTATATTTAATTGCCTGATTATATGATTTATGGCGGAAAGTAGCCCTGCGTACGTAAATACCCTTATCACTTGATTGGTTTACACTTGTGCCACACATTTGGCTTTATTTCTCCCTCCTCACTTCATGGGGTTGATGTCCGACATCGGATTTAAAGTCAAGGCATTTTTCTTTTATCTTGTGGACTGCAGGCGAATCACCCTCCTCCGCCTGCCATTGCTAGTCGTGAAGACTCAGCTGTGATTGTTGATAAAATGCCCATGACTTCTTCGTCAACAGTCACAGTCACAGTCCCACCTTATGTGCCACATCCACCGGCTGGTTTGGCCACCGGTGGTCACGGCCACTGTCATGGCCAAGGTAGAAAAGATTCTTCGGATGACCATGACTATGATGAATATTTGTACGCCGTTGGACAAGATGAAATTGAGAGTGATGATGATGGACAATCTTCCGAGGTTTCACAAGATATGACCGTGACCGTGACTTCAGTCAATGATGAAGGTGACTGCCGAGAAGCTTCGGCTAGTGACCGCCGGCGAGGTCAAAGTCCATCCGGCTATGGATCTGCCATTCCTGGGACCATGTTTCGACTCCGATTTTTTGGGTCATTGGAAGTGGACGAAGAAATTGGATTTGGGAGGAGAAGACGTCGTCGTCCGAAAAAGACTATGGTCGAAGAAGCCGTCGCTAAAGTGAAGGTGGGCTGGAAGGCGTTGTTATTTTTAGGAAGGAAATATCGACATATAACATTAGTACCGGAAATTTTGACCGCGTAGGGTGTTTTTTGTTACATTTGGGGGATTACAAGAAATTCTGTGCGCATGAGTCCAGTTTGCTCGAAAACTGCGTTTGGTCTTTGTCGCTTTTTGTGAAACTTTTTTGTTAAGATAAAACAGTGACTTCTGGGGTGAATTTTTATTAAATTTAATTAGTTTTTTTTTGTTCTTTGTACTGGCACGGATTTTTTGGACTTGTTCTTTGTGAATGTTTTTGATTGAGGAGCATTAGTTGAGCTGGTTTTGGTTGAGACAATCTAGCAGCACTAGAGCTTATGAGTGCCCTTAGGTAGCAAATAGTGAGCCCTACACATTGAATAAATTTTGAACCATTTCTTTAGACATCTTTCAAAGTTTTCTCACTAAATCATGTTTTTGTGTGATTCCCCCAATTTGACTTTGACCTCTGCTGCGTTGCCGCTGCTACTGCTGCCATTCCTTACCCCTTTTGATCTACTTGTGCCAATCCAGTCTATGGTAAGGAAGACCCATATTAACAGACTAAAATTCCTTTAACTTTATCTATACACTTCTAAGCTATTTTATATAATACAATACAGCACACGCTCAATACTTTTGGTACAATTTTTCTAAATGAATTGGTTGACGGCAATCTGATAATTAGAATTTGGACTAATTTTTCTACGAAGAGTTGCGACAAATTTATATCGGTTTTACTTTTTTAGATTTATTTTGGTAGCTTTATTTCCACCACACTGTCACTGATTAACGTTGTTTGTCCCAATCCAAAGATTAAACGTTGTCTTTTGGTACCGATTTCGGCTTTTTCGGATTTCCTAATAATTTCTGTATGATGTGGATGTATTTTTTTTTAATGTTTTATTGATATTACGGGTGAAGACCATGGAATTTGGTGGAAAACGTGTGTTAGACTTTAAAGTTTCTGGTGTAGTTTGCACCTAATAAGCACTCAAGAAGTATATTTCTCAAATTCGTGTGAAATTAAGGCTCGTAAGGACATTTTGAGAAGTATTCGATGCGATTTGGAAAGTAGTGTATTGAATTTTGTTTAAGAGCTTTGCGGTTGTTTCGGAAATCCACGTATGTCCTTGGTTTGAGTATCGGTGAAAGGAAGGAGAAAGTTTCTGGGAGGGTACTCAAGAATGGAATGTTTCTATTCTTCCGTAACGTTCTAATAGTTAAGTAGTCGACGTCCACATCGTCGTTGTGTTCATGGATTGAATTGAAGTTTGTAAACTTAGTCCTGTCGTGAACGTGGTCGTCTCTATGGTTCTAGTTCTATAGACCGGTAACCTGGTATCGGGTATCGTATTGCGAAATACGTACCGTCTACCGTACACCAAGGCAAGGCTCCAACGACTCACTCGAGTGGAGAACTTAATGAAAATACGGTTTTGGTTTTTGTTGCTTTGATGTTAGCTCGTTTCCTTTGGTTTTTGATGTGTCCATTCCTTTTTGGTTTTATGTACACAATTTCATCCCCTTTCTGACAATATAAGTGAGTCCTAGACTTTGTTCTTGTTCTCCTTCCTTTATTATGAACACTTGTACGAGTACACTCACTCACTTTTACTTTTTGAAATGTTTTTCGCTTGTAGAGGCATTTGTTTAGGCATAGTAGTTAATAAAATGATAAACTGGGCACTATTTTATGTGTTAACGTTTCCCTTTATTTGCGTTTTTTTTTAAGGGGCTTTTTATCGATATTCGCAGCAATAGTAAACTTGTATACTGAATAAGCTACAGGGTGATCCATACGGATTGTTCTCCTATAACCTCTCTATGTACCACAGGAAGGGCAATACATGTGTGACACCCTGTAACTGTATTTGAACGTAGCACCCTGTATTATGTATATGTATATCAGCAACTTTAAAGGATATGCGTAGGTACGCGTACTTTGTACTGTTTGTTTGTAGTATTTTGTTTTATTCACGGGGATTGAAAGTATTGAATTGAAATGGATACATCGTAGAGACATTTGTTTTCGACTTACAAGGTAAATACCCAAGGGGTTTGAAATGTACTGAACTGAAAAGCTCCACTTTCCGTCCATGGCAGTGTTAAAAGTTAAGGATTTGGTGACCTGAACCACTCACAAAATTTTCACTTCAAACTACATGAAGTGAAAATTGTATTTCAACTTTTGTCCCAAGGGATTTTAATGTTATGTGCTTCATATGGAAAGTTGGGCTACTTTTCGACTTCAAATTTTGTAGTACATTTTAGAACGTGGATATTTACCTTGTTCATTGTATAAGTGATATATTGTTCTTAGTTTTTATTATATTCTTTAATTTTTTAGGCTAAAATGTTAATTAATGCTCAAGTCAGATCAGATGACTGGATATCTGAACCCGTCGTTCACATCAAACCAAAAATTGTACAATGATCACGCGATTCCGACCAAGTTTTCTGAAGTCTGTTTCGTCTTAAATCTGATCCAAATTATCTGATCTGATCCAGGCGTTAGTGTAAGAGGAATTGAAGTCACGCGGAATTCGATATTAATTTTAGTGTTGTAAACAACAGTCGTCAATAAAATTATTGTAGAAATGTAAAACCGGTTACACGTATACATACAAGATAAATAGGGCAAGGCAGTGCATGTAGGGATTATTAATATGCAATATGCATGAACAAAGGAGTGAAAATGATGTTTCAATAAGAATGGTGTGAATTCAACACTAATTTTGATTGACTTTGATTTCCAGGCCCCCGAGGGTGAAACCCAACCCAGTACAGAAGTTGATCTCTTCATATCCACAGAGAAAATTATGGTGCTCAATACAGATCTGAAGGTGAGACTTTGATGAGAGCTCGAAATTCTCCAGTTCAAAGGAAATCAAATGCACATCAAAAAATACTTCGGAGATAGAAATTGAAAGCAAATGGGGAAATTATATTTTGTTTTCGTTAGTTCTAATTGGGAAGGAATGTTTTTAAAAATGAAATCCCCCATCCGATACTGTCTGTTTTTTTTCTGTTAATTCCATATCGGTTGAACGACGGTTGAATTGAGTAGCGTAGAATGGACTTAAGAATGTTCAATTCAAAAGAAACATTTTCCATCTTACCAGCTTTCTTGGAGAGACTCTTTCACGGTCCCCCGATTTTCAACGGTAGACCAAATGGTGATTTCTCGTACAGTTACCAGTCTAGTCGCTCCACTTCGAATGTATGAATTGGATAGGGTGGCTCATAATATTTGAAGCTTTTCACAGACATTTTGCGAGAAATTTAACCAAGAATGGTTTTTAGTTGTGCACATCGTGCGTCACGCATATAAACATAGATTGCGAGTGGGATCGAAATATTTCACTCCGAATTTCCAGGAGTATTATTAAATACACATTTAATACAACTTACCGCAAAATGTACAAAATGTGTATCTCATTTTGTGGACAGGCGGGTCACCGCTAGAACATAGGTTATGGACCACCCCATACTTATATACTAGCTACGACTACATTTTTGTTTACGTACTGAAGATTATAATTTTCCATTCATATTTTGAAGGGTACATTCATATTCATACAAAGTTGTGGGTATTTATTTACTCTTGCGTCCCATCCCGTGCTGTGCGTGCTTTTATGCAATGAAAATCGATTTTATTTACTCATGGTAAAAACTTCTTTTGATTTTGCAGGAAATCATGATGGATCATGCTCTCAGAACCATATCTTATATCGCGGACATTGGTGATTTGGTTGTACTCATGGCCAGGCGAAGACCTGTCCCAACGGATGATACTCCAGAGGAACCAAATAAAATTCCACGTCCTCCTAAAATGATTTGTCACGTGTTTGAGAGTGACGAGGTATGTTGGGTCGGTCAGAGTCAAAGAATAATGTTACGATTTTTTAAGTCCGTTTAATATTTCTTGGTGTATTCATTCAAATCTAGGCTCAATACATTGCTCAGTCCATTGGTCAAGCATTTCAAGTGGCCTACATGGAATTTCTCAAAGCAAATGGAATTGAGGATCAATCATTTGTTCGAGAAATGGACTATCAGGAAGTTTTAAATTCTCAAGAAATCTTTGGGGATGAACTTCAAATGTTTGCCAAGAAAGAGCTTCAAAAAGAGGTTAGAGTTTTTCTATTTTGTTTCACGTATTTCATTTTTTCGAAGGTACAGGTCGGATCTTATATTTGTCAAATTTGGACGAAAAAAAATAATCCTGATATATTTTGGACGGATGAGAATAATTTTTCATTTATTTTCTTCAGGTCGTTGTCCCTAAAACAAAAGGAGAAATTCTGGGCGTGGTGATTGTGGAGTCTGGCTGGGGTAGTATGTTACCGACGGTCGTCATTGCCAATTTAGCCCCGGTAGGAGCCGCAGCCCGCTGTGGTGAGTAAACTAATGTCTACGATTTTCACTCAAGAAGTTTTCTTGAATTATTTTTTGATGAAATGTTTCCATTTCCTTATCCTCATCCTTCCTATGTTTCTCTTTTTAGGTCAACTCAACATAGGGGATCAAATCATTGCCATTAATGGCGTTAGCCTCGTTGGACTTCCACTTTCCACGTGCCAAACGTACATTAAAGTAAGTACAGTTCATGTAGTTTGTAGTTGAAGAGATGGAAAGCATTACTGCGTTGGGAGGCATTAATTTGATCGACCAACTTGTCTATTAGTTGCGCTACTCCTACGGTTACTGCGGTTCAGATCCGATCGGTCTCTACATTTTTTTTTCTCATGGTGAAGAAATGTTAGGAGTGAACCAAAGTAGATTTTATAAAAGTTTGGAGACGGACAGAGCACTTCCTAGTCAGAGTCTGGAAATCGCACCTTGTGAGGTTAATAGATTTCGATTCGATCTGCTTACTGTGTAGGGTGGAGGTAAACTTTTCGTCTCCCCGTTGCGGCCGATTGCCATTGTGGTCATATTTTTAACATTGTGGAATGGGAGTATTTCTTTAAAATGGGTTCCGGCCTAGCGATGTAAACAATGCACCTGTAAACCGAGGTTGATTTGTCCAGTATATATTACCGTAAATGACCGATTAGATGTGAAGTGTGGAATCGAAGCCCGGCTCAAATGGAAGTCTGAACTTTCTCCCGCTCTCTCCATTGAACATTATGAATAGTAGTAATAAAGGTCTGTGATCTCCGATCTCCGTATTTTTACTTCAGATTTCCTTTCAGTCCAGGTTTTCCTGGACAAGACAATGCTTCCGAGTGCCAAAATTGTGCTTTGAGAGAATTTCAGAAAGTGAATATTTTAAATATACACTTGAGACCGAAGTGGAATATTTAGAATCTCCAGAGCGCCGAGCGTTATACCTTCAAAATGTCAAATGTCACCAAAGCTATATTAAAAGTCGTTGCAGTCACCGAACATCGTGAAAATCACAAAACTTCCAATTTTATTTTTGCAATGACGGTTAAAACTTTTCTGCTTCGATTTTTTATGTTTTTCTGGCAAAGTAGAGCAATGAAAAGCACAGAAAAGACGATTTCAATTGAATTCTAAATTTGAGGAAAGACTTTTACCTTTTTACTTTCTTTTAAATTGCCAGTGAGGTAAATTAATAATTGATTATTATGATACCTAGGCTTTTTTTTTATATTTAACTTCCAACCAGCGTAGGTTTGGAAACCCGTACGGCCCATTTGTTTATCCTATTTCTGAGCTAAACGCCTCGTTAGTTTAGTTTAGTTTTCCCTTTTCCTGTTCTCCGTCTCTCTTGACATTATTCTCCATTTACTCTCGTTTGATATTCGAGTTGGGTCCGGGTGCTCCGTAAATGGGTTAGGTTTTTAGAGGTTATGCTACACACGGTAATGTAATATAAAGTATTTGACTACGATAGATTGCTTCTATTCATTCATGTGTGGCTCTAGCTGTATTTTTTTTTCAACTCGAATACGGGTATCGCACACCAGGCCTAGTCTGGCTTTAGTTTTTTTTTCTGTTTCTGTACCGCCACGTTAGAATTACGAGTCTCCCGGGTCCGATTTTCCATGAGTTGAAGAATTATGTCTTGACTTTGAGTAACTCTTATTTTTCATGTGCTCTGGATTCTCTTTTTTTTCCTTCTCTCATCTGGACTGGAGTGCGACTGAATTGCAGGCAGGCCGAGGCCCTAACACTGTTCCACGTCTTAAGTTCTTGAGTTATTTCCACAACCTATGGAATACTGGAAAGAAATACCCGTCCATAGATTTGTAGTTACTTTACCCGGGAGAGGAGTGTTTGTGCCGTGCACCCCCTGCCTCTCCCCTAGCCTTAAATCCATTTCCCATGATGAGACTTTAAAAATGACGAACGCTGCATTTTAATAGATTACCGGGGCTTTGGACCAAAAGCCCTACGTTACATTATGTACCCTTTCTTTTTTTCTAGAACATTAAGAACAAATGGCAGACGGCGCGGCTATGATGGTATTTGGCTTTGACTTGGAATTTTTTTTAAAATGCGTAATACATCAAATAAATTCCTAAGTAGTACTTTTGCAAAAATAAAAGTGGTGCTTTATGTGAATAGCAAAAACCTCATTGTGTGTGAGGACATTGATCCCACACACTTTAATGCGAGTGAATCAACCTAACCTAACGAATCTCTCATTTTATGGACCATTTATGGGTTCTAGAATTTGTTGCTTCCCCTTTTATGTGCAGAAAGTAGTTTTGCTCTTCTACAGTACTCAATAACTGCCTTTTAACGAACGGAGAGGCAGTAATTATTCTCACATTGTTCGGTTCCGCAAGAATTACCCGGTATCGGGTCTTTCTCCAGCTTTCTCCGTATATCCTAATGGAGAAAGTGGTGAAAGCATTTGAACTCTGAATGAAGAATATAAGCCCGGGCTTCTAATCGAATAAATACGCTACGTGGGTTGAGCATCATGACCCCAATTCAGACTCCGAGTACCATTTAATTTACCCCATTCCTAGTATTCAAGTTACGTAACTGTGGAATCAAAATCTGGTCAGTAATTTAATTCTGAGACGTGAAATCGGTGTATTTGCAGTGAGTGTGTTGGGAGACTTCACTCCGCCGTTTTCTAATACAAAAGATTTGCGCTGTGGAAGGATTACTAACCGCGCCCGTTCTTTGTTGAAAACCCACAAGTACTAGACCGTGGGAGTGTAAGAAGAAGAAATAGAAAGGAATCTTTTGAAGAGAAAGTCTGAGGGCCCGCGCTGCACTGCCCGTCTTCTTTTCTTTTTCTTCTTCATTTCTTGGTCCTATTTGGTGATTTGATCACGCGAATCAAGATTCCCTAAAGAACGAACAATAATATAAATCTTGCTGGGTTTTTTTTTCTCCCTTCTTTTGGGTTTTTCTCACAAAAATCCAAAATACCTTACGCGATACGCCATACGCACGTCACACTACACTAAGAAAAGTTATTGCTCGCGGAGGACGGCATTTGGCATTTACTGAACCGCAACACCCGATACCCGAGTAGTAGGGAACGTGCGTAAGGTGCCTGGGTAAGATCTCTCTAGAGAGTAACTACAGTAAGAAATCGGGAAATTGGTGTACTCTATGGTATGGTGGTATTCCCTTACCTTTGAGAGCTATCACTGTGGTTGACATATTAAGTTAAATTCTAAAGAGCTATGGCTACGGCTCACGATTCACGATTCTCTTTTTCTCTGTATCTGTAGAACACGAAGCCACAGACGGTCGTGAAGCTCACCATAGTGCCATGCCCTCCGGTCGTTGAAGTCAAGATCAAACGTCCGGACACCAAGTACCAGCTTGGGTTTAGCGTTCAAAATGGAGTGGTAAGACTTAATTGAATTTTTAGTATCTTATACTATAAAATCCTATCTGGTTAAGGGGATTGAACACCAAGTGCCCTTAGGACGGAATCATTGCTAGTCATTCTTGTTTGGAAAACTGTATCGCTCAGTGTAATGAATGTCGGGCATTAATCCATCAGGTTCCGGGTTCAATTTCTGGTGGGCCTACTTCCCTATTCCTTGTACAGGATGATTTTCGCATGGTTTTTAGTCATCACAGATCTTGGTTTAATCATTTAGGTCGACGGAGCCACTAGAGTAACTTCTTCGAGAAGAGTCATATCGTTGATATCAATTCAGTACTACGAACCAAGCATTCGTAAATCTGATAAAGCGGAAATTTGAACTGTACTTCATTAGTATGTCCGTATTGAAATTGATTTTTTTTTTTTTTTATTTACGCTTTCAGATTTGCAGCCTTTTACGTGGTGGGATTGCAGAGCGCGGCGGGGTCCGCGTTGGTCATCGCATCATAGAAATTAATAATCAGTCCGTCGTGGCAGTACCACATGAGAAAATTGTGAATCTCTTGGCCACTTCTGTCGGCGAGGTAAAAATAAAAATTCCGGGTAGTTTTATCAGAAAATTTTACTCGGATGTGACATTTATTGAGTTCTGATTTTTCAATCCACAGATTAACATGAAGACAATGCCGACATCTATGTTCAGACTTTTAACTGGGCAAGAAACTCCGCTTTACATATGATCTGATTATCTAATGGCTCAGTTACGCTTTCGGAGTAAAGCTTAGGTATGGTATATTGGGACACCCTTAACACCTCTTCAAAATTAACTACACATTATTTTTCAATATTATTTCAAATTTTTCTCAGGATACTCAACTCCAAGCACACCGGACAAAATTATAACTCTAGTCAAGAGAATGGTGAACTACAAACGGCCTGAGTGGCATGGAAAATGGCGGCAGCTTTTACGACAGCGTGGAATCATCGATTCCAGATTCGAAAACTTGAGCCGGACAGAGGAAAGAATATATAATGTGAGAAGTGAGAAAAGGTGCCTTGTGGGACTTTATTAGGAAACAAGAGATTTGAGGTCAAACCTCAATTTATCATCGGCCGGCACCAATCCCAACATAACGATGAAATAGTAGAAGAGAAGAGACCCAGCGTTAATTAGCTTAACTATGGTGACTATAATTAAACTGAAGAAATGTGTAGAATACATATGACTATTACTAAACTCATTCGGTTGTTACATAAATTGTTGTATCGTGTTACATATTGTGCCCAGTCAACGTGACCGTGACCTTTTCCTCTTTGTGTCGGAAAATGTACTATCGATTACCAAATCGAATCCGCGAATCTCTGATATATCAATAAATTATACTGTTAGCATTTAAGTAAATTAAAAATATAAAATATCGCTATGTTGGCTTGTGTGCGCATACGCAGCGTGGTGCAAAGCTTTTAATTGCAAATGGCGACCGGGTTAAGGCCTACCTTAACTTATTTTAAATCCTCCCGCCTCCGCCACTTGACTGGATGTTGTTCATTTGTATGAAATTACAAATCAGTTCACGATTAAATCAAATACTCAGCTGCAGCTAATGCTATCCTACATGTATGTATTTAATGTTAAGACTAAATTAGGTAATTAAGAAAAATCAACTGCTTCACAAATATGGCGGACGATGCCGATGCGGCCATTGCAATTTGCATTTGCATTGCCTGAGCTTGCTTTCTGGCAAAATATTACCGTAAGAATTACTCTAATGAAACCAGTCATGACAAACACGTAAGTGTACTCCCGTGAGTGTCCGTATTCCGTAACCCAGTGTAGTGTGTGGAAAATGTATATGTTACTTTTTGGTTTCATCAGGTTGCTACGTACGTATGTTTTGGATTTGAGTTGTGTAAAATTTTATGATAATTATTATGTATAAAGCAGATAAGCCAAACACTGAAGTACATAAAAAAGTTTTCGGAATTTTCAATTATTATACGCGAAACTCCAGAAAAAAAAGTCATAGTATGTTATGTGTTGTAACAGTTAGTTAAGACTACGACGACGATGCCATAATAATATGAAGAATTCTGAGCATGATGTTAAAATTAATAGTAAGTTTAATTAAGTATGGGCACGCATGAGCAAAGCAGAGCGCCGCGCATGCGCATTATCTAAAAAAAATCACTTAAATAAATGTCTGAACTAATGTTACGTGAGAATTTATTAATAATAAACTGTGTCAAATTATCAATGCAAAATTCGGAAATGGTTCGCGGTACTTTATTGGTTCAGGGAGCGTTACCCGAAATCTAAAGCTCTTTGAACACTGAATTTACTTCCAGGTTCAGTAGCAGTTAGGCTCGTAAAATGATATCTGAAATAGAATTTCGAGCGAAATCCATTGCGAGAGAAATGAAAATTATAAAATCGATTACCGATTTGAACATCCTTTTAGTTTCATTTCTTGTCGTTCCTAGTTACGTATTGTGTTGTTTGACCGCGAAATGATGCCAAAATTGTTAAGCTTCCCGCAAAGTCTGGAATATTTCACCTCAACTTCTTCGAATAATTTTTATGAAATATTAGTTCGTACTTTTATTAACTGAAGCACTTTCTTGTATCTTTTCGAAACATAAAGCGTTTAGCAGATTATTGATTTCAATTTCGATATTGATATGGACAATTCCGACTCCGACTCTGATTCTTCGGGGAATGAAAATATTCCGATAGAGGATAATTGGCCAGGACCCAGCCATCTTTCGGGAGATGGTGAGTTGTCGCCATTTTAATAAAAGTTATATACCTTTTTTGGATTGGATTGGATGTAATTTTATTAAAGTTATCCATTCCATGGCTCACACAACATAAACATCAGAAATGAAATGTGTTTCTCGTTCCTATAGTTGACACAGCTCCGCCAATACCATTTCTAAGCACTGAGCCTGAAGTTGACTCGCATCCTCGCATGTGCCATCGTCGGATTCAAGAAATGATTTCAGAACATCGTCGAGCGCAAACAATGGAACGACTCACACAGGCAGGAGAACAAAGAGAGGCTGTATTACATGTTCCACAGCTTCAGGACTATTTCCATATGGACGTTTATCCCGAGCACTTGGACTACCCGGCCTCTGGTGATACTCGTAGTACACGGACTGACGTTATTGAGATTCCCCATCGAGACCATGCGCACGCGCAGGCGATGCGGGGGATAATCCTTCCAATAGTGTCAGTATCATCCGGATATCTTGGTTCTAATGAGTCTTCATCTGAAGGCAGTTCGACATCCACGTCTACAGTCACTTCAGTCGCTTCGGAGTTAGAAACCAGGGGTATCAACAATGACAATGAAATTGTGGGAACATCCGATACCGATATCAATTCAGTCAACTCCGAGTCATTGTCGGTCGCGGAAGCGACGAATCCGGTAATGACATTTCAAATTTTTTCTTTCTTTACAATTATTTCTTGGGATTTGAGACAAAATCTCAATAAAATTGGATTGAGAATTTACCGTTTTGAACTACTCGATACTTAGAATGTTGCACATTGAATTGAAAATAATAAGTTAAATTTAAAATTTGAAAATAGGTGGAGCATCAAAATGTTCAAAATTCAGACGACTCCCAGATGGAATCTACGAGTTTGAGCCAAACTCCGGATTCCGAAAGTCT
>JAQFYE010004379.1:0-13491 GCA_034694305.1 Protaphorura glebata
CGACATCGAGTAAAGTTTGGCGGCAAAAACTGCTACACATTGTACGGCCATACCCTTCTCTATATTCATTTATCCTGCTGCGCGTGCAATTAATTTCAATTATACATCGACAAGAGTCAATGGAATTGACCCGGCAAATTTAAGTTGAGTTTAGTTAATTGTTTTAATTCCTTTTTCGTGTTAATTGCGTTTAACTACATTTGTTCAATAATTGATGGTGGTTGTCAGGCGTACGTGTACATGGCGGTGCACAGAATTTAATGTAAACCGCATCCCCGACAATGTCCTTACATCCGTAAATCCCTATTAGCCCGTCAAAAATAATTACTTGCGAAATGTAAATCTTCATATATTTCACTGAACTCTGATTGAGATTTGTCTGCTTAGGAGTATAAAAAGTGGAAAAGTTAAGATCAACTCTATAAATTATGGAGTACAAATTATAATAAACTATTCCAATACCCTTTCATTGACTTAACGAATATAAAAGGCATAATTGAACTAATTACGCTGATTGATACTCGATTGAATAATTAACGACTCGACTATAAATAGTGGGTGTCAAGCTAATTCAGGTCCAGTTATTCTATTTTTTGCCAGATCACATAATTTTGAACTTTTTCTATTCAATTATGAAGTCGTTCACGATTATTACTTGTCTTCTTGCTGGCGCTGTCGTTGGGATTTTATCTGGTAAAGCATTCACCCTTCCTACAAGGAATTATCATGGAGTAACTCTACTGTCTTTGGTGTCACCTGAATTAATCAAGTATACATTTTTAAATAAAAATGACCAGATTTCGAGGAATTGTCGCCTGATGCTTTGGATTGTTTGGAAGAGTACCATCCCTTGTACAAACAAACAATGAAACATAATGATAACTGTGATCAGAAATTTCCTCGCCCTCCACAAAACTTCAACAAATACGGGATCGATGTGGCTTTGGACTCGCGTCGAGAAGATCGTGAGTTAAATTATTAAGAACACCTGATCACAGTTCTTAAGGCAAAAATGGGCAGTTATTGGAATTGGCTTGATATTTAATATATTGTAACGAATGTCTTCCTGAACAACTTTTGTGAAGGTTCTACCCCAAAAAGTCTAACAGTTTGGCAAATAGAAATACCTAGAAGAATCTCAAACAAATTTTGTGAAGATGTGGGGTGTAATGTCTTTTTAGGTTGGCAGTGTTATGAGGAAATCTCCACGCCAGAATTCCTGACCAAGTTGAAGGATTCACAAGAAAGATGTAAGGACGCTTTTCATAATAGTACTGTCGCCCAGAATAATAAGGCCAGGAAACTATTGGGGCAAGACGAATGGTCACGAGGGTGAACAAATCTTTAAAGTACGTGCCTCTACGTGTCAATACCTTGCGGCAAATACCACTAGAATCAGTTTTAACTTTGTAATTCAATAACAACATTCAAATTAAAATTAAAATTGGAACAACAATAAATAATGATTTTCAAGGAACGCTGGACTGCGTTCTAAGCATCTAGACATTATTTATTTTGGCCGCTGACCAATTTTAACATTTTACATTGTTTAATTATCGACTCCTTCAAATATCGTATATTATTCTTCATTGAAATATAATCAAATATTTGACCCCTTGTGTGAAAAGCTCTGCAAAACAGCTAAACTCGTCTGAGGAATTGAACAATATAGGCTCGCTAGACAGTGCGACTAGAAAGTAGCACAAGCCATCGTGACTAACTTTTGAATTAAATTGGCAGGAAAATGACGTAGGGTGGCGCCAAAACCTACCCGCCCTCCACCACTGAACTTTATGACTACGGCATATTTGAAGGAGCAAAAATGAGTTCGGAAGTTCAGTTGAGAATTGAAGAATGGAAGGCAAGTTTTGACGACAGCCTGCGCCCGTTTCCGGTCAATCTTATTCAAAAGTTAGACAGAATGACTCGCGCTGCTTTCATGTCGCACTGTTTTCTGCAACACATACTTTTCAAATTAGTTTTCCTCGTGTAATATGGTAACAGAACTCAAAACCAATAAAACATATAAAAATCAATAATATGCATGCATGTGTGGACGAGTGATTTTTTTTATGATTTATCTCATTATTTGTACATAAGTAATTTAGATGGAGTTGTATCTCCTTGTTCGCAAAATGTGTAAGCGGATGTGGTTGAGGCCCGTATAGGAGTGAATAAGGTAAGCTAAGAATTTTGTAAGTTTCTTTTTACGCCATTGTGTCAATGTTCTTTGGTCAATGCGGCTCATAGTATTAGCTAGGTCAAGTCTGGTTAGTATAGGTCAGATCACGGTTCGTGTGAGTGCGTAGTCAGTGATTCAGTCAGATTTCCAATAGAACTTGAGTGCCCCAGTACCTAATACACTAGCGTGGTCAATTTTGGCGTAAGGTGAGCGCTGGTGGTCAAGACTACATCATCGTGGAGAATTAATGTCGAACGTGAGACGAAGCTTTAAGAACGTGGTCCATTGAACCGAATCGAACAATTTATGGTGAACAGTACGTTGTGTTTGACCAGTACGCGTATGCGTGACCAGATGTGGTCAAAATTATTGACCATAATTTGTGGAAAATGCGACCTGATTGCTCGAATGGACGGTTTGTGATGTAAGTGTGCTTTGCCTGTCTTTCTTCTGGTATCCACGAAAAGGAAGTTGACCCTCGTGCCAGTCAAAAAGCGACAACAGAAAAAATGCCAGATTATTTAGGTGACTACGATGTAAACCGGAATGACATCAGGTGGTATAATTTCCACTCTGTCAACTTCCCTCAAACTGCAGGAAGAAAGTGCATTATCCGAAACCAGAACTCACAGCATTACTTGTAAAAATTTTACAAACAAAAAATGGTATAGTATATTTCCACCTTCTAGATTCAAAGTTTTGACTTTTCAAACAAAAGTTTCAGTTGAGTCCTACTTTCTGTCGCGATATACTTCAGAAAGAAGTATACATAAGAGTTCTAGTTCTAGTTCGTAGTTCCAAGCTATGCACTTTGCATTCTACATCTCACCAAGAGTAAAACAACTAATATTTATCGAGTATATGCTTTGTGAAATTTATCATGTGCAAAGGGTTAAACAAACTGTATTTTGAGAGTTCTTCGTCGTTCAGCTTATGTAATACCACATTCCTACAAATGTGGAAACAACAAGGGTACTACATGGCCTGCCGAAAGGCAATTCGGTCACAATAATTCATGGAGGTTGCTAAGGTGGCCAATCTTAGTACGCCAAAATATTTTTGCTCGACGGCTACTGTTAAGGTCACTTGAAAATGAATAAGTTCTTGTAAAAAGTGTTAACGAGAGAGTCTAACTCGTCGATATTATCAAGTAGAGCTACTTCAGTATTGTTTTACTTGTTAGTTTGAGGTCATGGCAATTGGAAAGAGGTCAGTAAGTAATGGCTAGTGCACACGCACGCCAATCTATACATATAAGATTCAAGCCCGGTTTGTGTGCGTGTGTGCGTGCGTGTCTTCTATCTCCTCCTAAACTACTGGACGGAATTGCTGCAAAGTGAGGCAAATGATAAATCATTTCAAAGGGGAGGTGAAGAGTGTTCAATTGAACAGTGACACAAGTTGACCCGAACCTTGACCTTTGACCTCATGGGAAATTACTGCAAAGTGAGGCAAATGATAAATCATTTCAAAGGGGAGGTGAAGAGTGTTCAATTGAACAGTGATCCAAGTTGACCCGAAACTTGACCTTTGACCTAGGCCGATGACCTCATGGGAAATTACTGCAAAGTGAGGCAAATGATAAATCATTTCAAAGGGGATGTGAAGAGTGTTCAATTGAACAGTGATCCAAGTTGACCCGAACCTTGACCTTTGACCTAGGCCAATGACCTCATGGGAAATTACTGCAAAGTGGGGCAAATGATATATCATTTCAAAGGGAAGGAGAAGGTGGTTCAATTGAACCGTGACCCAAGTTGACTCGACCCTTGACCTTTGACCCAGTCCGATGACCTCAGAGGAAATTACTGCAAAGTGGAAGAAGTTATATATATTTTCAAATGGTGTAGGTGAGATTGAACCATGACCCAAGTTGACCCAACCGTTGACCTTTGACCTGGGGTAATGAACCCATGTGAAATGGCTCCAAAGTGGGGGAAATGATATATAATTTCAAAGTGGAGGTGAAGGGGGTTCAATTGAAGAGTGACCCAAGTTGACCTGATCCGTAACCTTTGACCCAGGCCGATGACCTCATGGGAAATTACTGCAAAGTGGGGCAAATGATATATCATTTCAAATGGGAAATGATGGGGGTAAGATTTAACCATGACCCAAGTTGACTCGATTCTTGACATTTGACCTGCCGCAATGACCCTTCAAATATATAGTGAAGGGGGTTCGATTGAACCATTCTCAGAGTTGATCAGACCCTTGACTTTGACTTGGGGCAATGACCCCTTCAATTGAACTATTACCCGATTTGACCCGATTAGGTGTAAAGTTAGGCTCCTTTCAGGGGTGCTAAACCTGCAAGTTCTTGGCTCCCTAACCTGGAGTTGACCAGGTTTTACGGATGAACCGTAAAACCTCCCTCTAATGACCTGACCCTACCTCAATCAAAGATCGAAAGGACTATTTACCCTTTGCCGCCTCGTGCTCGTGCTCGCACTCGAGCTTCGATCCTAGGCCTCCTGGAAAACACGCAATAACCCCGAACACGAAGATGAGTCTCCCGGTTACAATTCACAAAAGACTTTTATTAATTTTATTAAATAATTCACACAAAAGAATCACGGTCGGGAAATATGTACAAGTTGGTGTCGTGGAGTCGGTCCTCGTGTCCTCCAGGACTGGGTTCTCGTTTGGTCGGCCACGGAGTGCTAGAAGTTGGCTGCGGTGTCGTAGATATATGTTGAGTTGTCTCTGGGTGGTGGTGGAAGATGAGAAGAAGTGAGGTTGTGGGATGAGAATTTGGCTAAAGGTGTCTCATACGTTACATAGGATTATGTAAATGTCAGGATTAGGCACTGAGGTGGATGACTGAAAGTACTGAACTATGGCCCGCTGGGTAGCCTTTAAAACTACACAGGGAGTATCAAGCGTTTTAGGGGGACATTGAGATTTCCAGTAGGAAGTGGTTCGAAACTAAAAAACGAATAGATATGTGCATGTGTTGCGGTGAGTCAGAGTAGATAGCGTCCGATATAAGAATATAGGGTGGTTCACTAATTTTTGTTCTTTCAGCTTTCTGCTGTTGTTGATTGTATATGTTGTAGTATAGCCCTTAGAGCTGCTTAGCCTTAGCCGAAGTAAAGTTAAAACTTCTTAATGGGGATTTCGGAGAGAAACGTTACCAAATTATTACGGCAATGACTGGGAATATACGAGTGTTGACCACACAGGGTTGCTTAGCATAGCGACCAAATACTGTTACGGCTTTTCAATGAGTATTTCGGAAAAAACGTTGCAGAATTAGTGCGGTATTGACTTAGAATGTATGAATGACTGGATTTAGTTGTTTAGCAACCAACCGGGTTTTCTTGATAATAGTAATAGTTGAAAACACATTTCCTTAAAATAAAATGTACGTTCTGGACTTGATTTGTCCATTGAACTTGAGAAACATAGTTGTTGCTTTCTTTATTTCCGCGCCGTTCATACCTACTTTAGTCCATTTTCAAATGGGTTTTGGATCTAGTGAAGGATAAATAACATACATAATATTTGAGTGAGATTGAAGTTTTGCTATTACAGATAAGCGACGTGCTGCTTGTATATCACGTGCATTGAAATGTTAGTGGCAGATTAACTCTATTGTCCAAAGTAATTTTAAAATAAGTGATAAATGTATGCTGAGAAATAAAGTAAAATCCCCCAAGCCAAATTTTGAGAGGCTTCAGAGCTTGGAGAGTCTTTGCCATGATTCGACTTTGTTCCTTAAATGACATCATGCGCCTGATGAATTCTAAGGATCTCTCAAACACAGCTCCAGACATGACAATATTTGCCTTCGCAATTACTATAAGACCAAGGTAGACGGACGGGAATGCCAAATAACCAGGGAATTTAACTTCGCCATACATTTTGAATGTGACGTAGCCCGCAGATAAATTTGCGAGGAGAACCATTGACGAACCGAGTGGTTGGAAAATTGAAGCAGTACAAAAATTGAATCTTATGTTCACGAACTCCAACATTCGGTAAAGTCGTAAACTTCTGCGTGGATCCTCCACGTGTCTAAAAGAATATTCAAATTATCACTAGTAATGTTGTTATAGATTTTGTTGTAGATTTCACGAAAAAATTATTGCATTCCAAGTTACTTCAAAGTATCGAGACACCACGCCGCCGTACAACGACTGTAAGCCAGATTTAGGAGTGCGTTGAACAAAATGGCGGATACGGGTTGGAATGAATTGAATGATTCGAAAGCAGCGTATGGAATCAATTTCCAATTTGGAATACTGCCAATATTTGGCAGTAGTGTTGTCCAATATTTTGGATTCTTTTTTGAGCCGTTCAGGGATAAAAGAAACTCCAGAAAGCTTTACATGTACACGAATCGAGCAATGTTCTGGGCTGGGGATGATGCATCCCAATCCGATTTGTCCTTTCCACCGTTGGTTGGTTTTTCGAAGTCAATATAAGACAACATTGAAGCAGCCCGGGCATAATTTTAAATATACCGGACAGGAACAGCGAGTGCGGGTTCAGGACAGGTTGTGACATTTAAAATGTGTACCCGCGTTCGGGACCTGGACGGGAACTTCACGGACCCGGACCAAAATGTCTTGTTTCATACTCTCATGTCCTGATTTTCTCATTTTTGTGAGACGCTAAGCGATCAGCTTTAAAGTAGGTTCAATTCGTGCTTTTAAATTTACTCATAAGAAATGTTCAATGCAAGTGTGGTTAAAGAAGCTATTAAGCGTATTAAAAGTACTCCCTGGACAACATTTTAGCCCATACACCATTTTGTTCAAGTCGACGAGTGCTGCGGTGAATAATAATTAGTTCTAATTAGTACATACAAAAGTATCCGATTATGCAGCGCTGCCACACGGTGTTATTCAATTGTGAAATTATTCTTGAGTATAGCCGTGACTACGTTTTGGAAACGGGATCTTAGTATATTATGCAAGAGAATCTGTCCAGTGACAATCGCAATACTTCATATGCGAATGCTTCATGCGCCAACGGACCTTGGCTACGCCTACCTCTATTGGTATGCATCTAGTCAACCCAATGAGTTATGTATCGGTTGATGCTTATTATGAGAATTTATTAGGTGCATGTATCCAATGAATACCGACTTGAAACGGTAATTTTGCAGCCATTACTCCACTACAACGTTTGACTCAACAGTATAAGTTCCCCAACGCCACTCTTACCACCTACTTCCTCCGACCAGTTCGGCCCGGGATAAATGAGAGCTGAAATGAATAGCGAAAGGTAACTAATTCTCGGAAAATATTTTACTCAAAAAATTCGAGGTATTGGTATGTTGAAAATAATTGGCATAGACGGCTCCTTTCTAGCCATACCTCAAATATTACAGCGAGAGGAGCGCGGGAAAAGCAGTGTGTCCAAAATCTTGCACTAGAAAGTATCTGATAATTTGTAACGGAATACAACGCTAGATGCACGCTGTGTATAAATTTCCCAGTCGGGATACGTCTGGCCAAAGTCAAATATTTTAAATTTCTAGTTACGTTCGAATTTCCTGTTCGGGGTGATGATGTGACGAGAACTGGCAAATCATCAAAATGCAGAAACATGTTGAGATGAAGTAGCGTGTTGGCGGTACGAGTCGCTACGGAAAACATATTCGTGAACAGCATTCCATTACTTACACTCATACAACACAAGGCTTGGGCAAACCGAAAAATAAGAAAACAATTATAGAGAGCTGAGTTGGTAGCAACACTCGACGTTTAACATTTGAAGTCTTTACAAGAGTATTATTGGTTTTGTCCCACTCAAACGGCACGGCGCAAATCTTATTTCCGAGCTCACAAATCCTTAAAACCGTGTACAAAGTTTTGCCAATTCCTCGGAACTCATGTTTTTTGGAGATATAACTGAATTGTTTCAGCTGGATTGAATCATAAAGTGCCGGATTCACTGAGAGAAAGCTGCACGACTCATGCCTTTCTATACTCGCAACACTTAAAAACAAGGCTAAGGTTGATATTAATAAGTAAAATTTAATTTTGAAGAAAACTGTGCACGACCTGTCTCGGCAAGTCACATCGCGTGTGACTTTTCTCAATTCAATTAAAACCGTTGCATTGTTTATGAGTTCCTGGCTCGTGCTCACATGAACGGCGTCTTATTTCAGTGAAAAGTAATGTAGATCTAAATCGTACATGGTGAAGTACTTACAATTTGAATGTAAAGGTAAAATTCCATTGCGCAATATTGCGGCCTGCAACGTGAAACCTACCGCTGTGAAATACCTATAGCCCTATTAGTAGCACTCTTAGTCCATATTTCATACTTTCCTCAATATTGGCCACCTTACGGGGGATGAAAAAATTTCAAAAACTGGAAGCCATATTATCGCCAGGGAACGGACTATTTGTTGTAGATTACTGGTCCGCCATATTGCTATGTGGGATAACTCGTCAATTGTTTGCAAACTCTAAAGAAGCGTGAAGTCCTCAATATAGTTGAGCGTAATATTGCACATTGCACACTGGAATCACAGATTAACTATAACCGTTATAAACAAAAACAGAAAATGACAACTGCAGTCGCGTGTTACCCTGTACTTTTATTAAATTTCCGGTTTGTGTTCAGATGAATTAAGTACTAAGTTCTTTTTCAGACAAAATGTACATAAGATGGACGAGATGAACGGGGTTGAATATTTTAGTACTCCCGCTCACTGCGATGCCAGGACATGATTTGAGGGTGTACATCCGTAAATTATTTATGTATACAATTTCTTTGAATTAATATATTATAAATCCGCACACAACATATATCATAACATACGAGTGCGATACTTTTTTGTTCTGAAACAGTCAGGGTTTACCTAAGTCAGACATATGTATTTAAAATTTTTATGAAACTAATAACTCTATATTTTTAAATTGATAACATATACCACTACTAAATCATATATCGGTCGCATGATTTCAAATCATTTTCCAACACCTTAGTGTCAATTACATTTAGTATGTATGATAAGAGAGATAAATAAACTTTATTCAAGTTTCACTGCCCAGCATTGTGAGTTTTCAAAATCGACACGATACACATACTACAATCAACCAATGTAAAACCTACGAGTGTTAATATACATTCTTAGACATAAGGACGACCCATTATTATTAAGATCGATGTGCCATTCTTTAAATCATTATATTTGCTGTATACTGTGCCGAGAGGCAACCTTAGTTGTTAAGGCAGTGATCTTATTAAAGATATTCCTTCTCTTGATAGTCAGTCACTAAATACTAAATTTGAAAGCTCTTTCCAATTTCCCTCCGGAATCACAGCATTGAACGGATTGCACGATTATTTGATTCTGAATTTTAACGAGATTATTTTTAATCGTATTCTTAATTAGCTAATTAACTTCGTAACTATTATACAGAGCGTTTTTTTTTATCTGGAAATGGGACTTTGGTTTTGCGGCAAAAAATAGGGGTGGGCACTACTCACATTACGTCGGCATATATAAGCAGCTGGGGTAAGTTGATTTGCGGGTGGGTTATCTAGGTTGTGCCCATCCCAGTTTTTTGCTGAAAATCCAAAGTCCTATTTCCAGATAAAAGGAACGCTCTGTATATCATTTGCTTTGATCATTCATCCGATTATGAAACTATGACATGTGAATCAATGTATTGGTGAGGATGAGACTAAATTAATGAAACGTGAAAGTGTAAGAATTGGATTTGCTCATAAGACCTTGTGTCCGGCTATAATTATCTGAGTGAGTTACTAAATCCCCTCACTCGAAATATTTTTTGGGTACAGAGTTACGTTATTAGGAATTTATTTTAAAAAGGAGCGGTGTGTTTTCACATGCACTTGATTTAGAAACTAAACTCAATCCAAAGTTTATCTCCACTTATCAATATTACAGACGATATTCCTCTGTCACCTACAGTCATGCGTTTTGTGCCCACATAGGTCTGGTAGTGGTAACGAAAGGTACTTGTCGAAATGGGTACGTGGACCTTAAAATGTGAGCAGGAGATTAACTGTATTGTCCAAAGTAATTTCATAATACGTGATGAACGTAGTCTGAGAAATAAAATAGAATCTTCCAAGCCAAACCTTGAGCGGTTTCATAGCTCGGAGAGACTTTGCCATGAATTCACTTTCTTCCTTCAATGATTTCATGTGACTGATGAATTCTGCGGATCTCTCATACACAGCTCCAGACATGACAAGACCCGATTTCGCAATTGCAATAAGTGCAATATAGGCGGCCGGGAATGCCAAGTAACCAGGAAATTTGACTTCGCCATACAATTTGAACGTGACGTAGCCGGCGGATAAATTTGCGAGGAGGACCGTAAACGAGCCGAGTGGTTGGAAAATTGTAGCGGTACAAAAATTAAATCCTCTGTTTACGAGCTGCAACATACGATACAGTTGCACAGCTTTATTTGGATCATTTTCCTGTCTGAAAAAGCGTTCAAATTGCTATTAGTTGTTAGTATGAGTTTGAACAAGAAACTATTGGATTTCAACATACTTCAATGTATCCAGACACCAAATCGTGGAACGGCTGTAAGTCAGATTTATGAGTACGTTGAACAAAATGGTGGATACGGCTTGGAATGAGTTGAAGCATTCGAATGCAGCGTAGGGAATCAATTTCCATTTGGGAATGCTGCCAATATTTGGCAGTAGTGTTGTCCAGTATTTTGGATTCCTCTTTGAACCGTTGAAGGATAAAATGAAGACGCCACAGCTGTAAATGTACATGAATCTTGCAATCATTTTGGCCGGAGATGATGCATCCCAATCTGGTTTGTCCTTTCTATTGCCCGTTGACTTAGTTCGCAAGGCTAGAAATTTGAAGTCAATATAAGAAAACATTTGAGGTTGAATTTTATACAACGTAAAAGTTCAATCACGCAAAGACAAAAATACAAAGCAAAAATGTGTTTACGAATATCGCATGTGATTCCGTGCTGTTATTAAAGCCCTTGCATGGGTTATGAATTACTGGCGCGGCAGTGCCGATGGGACGATTCCTGCGCCCTAACTGTCAAGAAAATAGTGCCACATTTCTTGCGACTCGTTGCGCTCGAAAGGCCTGCGTTTTGCGGGCATTTTGAAAACAAAATAGAATGATATTTAGGAAGACCGCCAGCAACTGCCGATATACGCAATACGGCACTGCTGGCGCGTGTTCACAAAAACAGCATTCTAAGACTAATTCATTATGAAGTAATGCAATATTGTATCAATTGTACAAGGCCAAATACTTAAAATTTAAATCCAATTTCGGGATTTAATGTAATGATTGAATACAGAAAATGTCTACTCGAATCACGCGCTATTCCGTACTTTTATTTCATTCTTGGAATTGTTGCATCGGTTATGAGTCAGGTTCGTGTTCAGAAGAATTAAGGTATAAAAGCCATGTCAAGCTGAAATATACTTAAGATGGACGAGAATTTTAGTAATATTTTATTATCTCCACTTCCAAAGGCAAAATATGTTTGTAGGTGTAGGACTGCATGAAGTTTTTTGTTTCTATATTCTTTGAACTAATAAATTCTGTACTTGCACCGTTGTGATTCTTTTGGTTATTGTAACACAATTAAAGTTTACCTCAATACTCAGTACATTCATAGAAGCAAGTCTTACCTTCAAATTTCTTGTTCGTGTTGATGATGTGATTGATGAGAGCGCATAAATCATCGTAATACAGAAACATGTTGAGATGAAGTAGAGTGTTCGCTATACGGGTCGCAACGGAAAACATATTTGTGAACAGCATTCCATAACTTACGTTCATACAACAGAAAGCTTGGACAAACCTAAAAATAAGGAAACAATTGTGGAGAACGGAATAAATGGCGATTAAATACCACACTCGCCGTTTGGCATTTGAAGTCTTTATAAGGGTATTGCTGGTTTTGTCCCATTCATATGGAACGGCACCAATATTATTTCCAAACTCACAAATCTTAAGAAGGGTTTGCAAAGTTTTGCCCGAATTGTCGGAACTCAAAATTTTCGGAGACAACATTAAAATGTTTATGCAGCATCGAAAGTTCTCAAATTACTGCGACAACCCTTCACGACTCCTGTCTATCTATACCCGTACAATCTAAATACAACGCTCAAGTTGAATTGATAAAGTAAAAAAAATTCCCAAGAAACCTTATACACAACACGCGACGGATAAGATATCGCGTGTGATTCTGTCGTCTCATTTGTTATGAGATACCGGTGCGTGTTTATAAGAACGGCGTCACAATGGCATGTCAGTAAGAACTGATGTAATTCTAAATTCCACATGGTATCAATACTTAAAATCTAACACTAATGATACTAAACAAAAAAAAGGAAATGACGACTTAATTCGCGTATTATTCCGTACTTTTATTAAATACTTGAAACGGCCACATTCATTAAGATTAGTTGGTTCGTGTTGAGAAAAAATAACTTCTAAGGCTATCTGTAGATGAAATATACAGAGTAATAAAGTAGATGAAAGGAACGGGTTTAATCATGTTAATATTTTAGTACCAGCACTAACTCCAAAGCCAATATATTATTTCAGGGTGCCTTGGACGAGTCCCATTAGTCCCATACATTCTGTTATTCTAAGTTAGTTAAATTTTATATATTGTAAGGTAAGAAACAGCGGAAGGCATAGCAATTAATGATTGAATGGTTCTCCAGTTCTCCAAGGAATACAAAAATGTAAATATCTCGACAGATATTAGTTTTTAATATAATAGAAGGATGTTTCACTCGAATTAAGACGGGGAATCCGAATTACTGATAGACTTCCAAGACTCCAGCCCTATTCCCAAACAACTCATAAATAATGAATTGTGTAAAAATTGTCTCATTTTGTGATTTTCATCTGGGAAGGTCAGGTACCTGATAAGAAAAGTGACGTGAGTAAATTAGAAAAAATAGCATAAATAGCATAAAGTGAATGGAAACTTTTGAGCTAAAGACACTGTTAGAATTAACATGTTTGACTTGTCTATTGACTCATCCACTGGTTTTGACTGATGACCAATACAGTGAACGTGACATATCTCCCTACCGCAATTATACATCGTCAAGTTCCACGAACTCTGAAGAATTATCTGAGGGGTCAGACCGTGTGCTGTTACCTCCAGTAGAGTGTACGGAATTTTGGAAAATCATCAAAAATGCATCAACTGGAAATGTGGTAGTGCTACATGGATCTATTTGTAATGATGAATATGGTTGTTAATCGTAATGCAGTTTTTAAGACTTGGGATCACGATGGCAATGACGGGCCAATGTGCAAATTATGTGATCAGGAAATAATTTGTGAAGCAATTGAT
>JAQFYE010004380.1:0-13490 GCA_034694305.1 Protaphorura glebata
GGGGACCGCGCTGACGCGCGGGCGGTCCTTCCGGCAACCAGCGAAAAAAAAATTTTACACCCCCCTCCCAACACCTACCTGAGACCTCCCTGACTCGGGCATGGGGTTTTCCAGTATGTCATAGTTAATTTCCGCTTTAAGAGCGCTAAGAGCTATACTGTCCAGTTTGAGACATGTTAAAATTGTAACAGTTCAACTCTTTCTGGAAAAAATTAATCAAGACAAAAGGTGTATATCGAGATCCACATTGCACCGAACATTTACTAGGGGATATGGGTCACGGTCACGAATTGACATGGTAAGCCTGTCCCAATAATTATTATTGGGACGGCAAGCCCGTCGTTCTCTTTTACTATCGCTAGCAGAGTCATATGCATGTGTCTGACAAAGATATGTTAACGTCAATAGCGATAATTCGTTGAAATCGTCGTTCGTTGGGGAATTGTGCAACTGATTGAACATTTGAAATTTTGACAATTCTCAGTGAGATGGACGGATTGATTGAGAATATCTTCACCTCTATCTGACTCTACGTGACATAGTATGTGAAAACCGATTAAATACTACAAATGACACGAACACAAAAATAATTGTAGGGTTGACGGTAACAGCCTATCACGGTTGACGCTTCACCTAAGTTCGAGGAAGATATGACGCGTCAACTACGTCACCCCATCTCTCCTGTACGATCAGTGAATCAGCATGTACCGCATGCAGACTGGCGCAGAAATCCAGTCTGGTTCGCCGACAAGGTCACAAATATGTATGTCAGCAGTCAGCAGCATGTATAAGAGAAAGTCCAATATCAAGTTACAAATTATATTTCAATTTAACCACAGTCCTTTCAAGGGCTGTGGTTATAAGTTTCTCCAAAACAAGATACAAGAATCCATCCCATCCAGACAAGTAACCGAGTAACTAGAGTACTCTTTCACTTCTGCATGGAAGTTTTGATGGAAAAAATTGAACAAAATTGGATTTCGGAAATTGAATTGGAAACTGTTCGGTGCTCTTCACCGGCACGCACGGAATCGACTCCACCTAAATTAATGCCTCACGTCTTTCAATCTTACAAGTTTACTTTCCTGATGCCGGTATATAAGTAATATATGAATAATGTCCGTCACTCACGCCAACCATCGTTGTCTCAATTCAATTCAATTCTTTCTTCTCAATGGTATGTCAATATAAGTGTCAAGTGTGACTTCACTGATTGTTTACTTTAAGTAACTTACTCCCAATGAGAATAAACAAATTAGTCAAATTCCTTAGTAAGAAGACCACAAGAAACAAAAATAACAACGCTTTGAACGTCTGGGAGGATAACCTGATTTTCCTCCCAAAGCTATTTCCCTACAGACATTCTGGAATTTAACGTTGTCGGTGAATATCCGTACAATCCGTAGTGTTTGGATAAATAGTTGATCTATTTGTATTTTGACTTCCAAAAGACGCATCATTTTTGGTTTTTTCTTTTGCACTTTTTTGTTTATTCGTCACTACGGGACCTCCTGATTAGAATTTGATTGATTTGTTTAGTCTTTTCGCCTGCAGGTACGCATTATGCGTAGCGACTACAGGGACACTGAAATATAATAGGTAACAAATCAGTTACTTGACTATCAATATTAAAGCGTGTTATTGTAATCCTTAAAAGTGATACTTATACCTACTTCCTATTTTATTAGCATTATATACGAACCCAATCACCATACATTCAGTCTTAATAGCACTCAGGTCTAACATATTTTAGTTCAGACAGGAGATAATACAATGTCAATGTCGATAATACAATGCAACTGTTGCTAAAAGATCACCTTGTTCGAAACCCAGGTTTGCAGTGAAAATTATTACTAACGATTTTTGACTAACACCAAATTCATGTAACAGCTGTAATTACATGACCACTCTTGATTTCGCTTTTAAAATATTTCCGAAAGTGTTAACAAGGCAAATTGGTCCGCTATAAGACTACTTACTCAGTTATAAGACCCGATCCGGATCCGGTGTTGCAATTACTTCCAGCTTGCAAATTGGTGGGTCTTATAGCAAGGGTTGTGCTTGGGTTTTCCGGTTTCAATACATACAAAACTAGGTTTTCGTTTATTTGATATGCCAATTTAGTATAACAGAATTCATAAAATATAGAAATTTTTGCGTCTCTCATTCAGACTAGCCTACCGATTTTCAAAATATTGAAAGCAATTAAGCCAATAAAGCATTGCCGTGCTACTCGGAATACATTGAAAATAAGCTTAGCGTATCTTTAAACTATAAAAGAGATTAAGCTAAAACGGCGAAACCAATATAATATTTACAAGAAAATAAGTTCCAGTATAAATGATAAATCTAGATATTATGTTTCTTGCGTGGATACTCAGATGTCTCGAAATATTTGGTTGAATTTTCATTTTAGATTTCTAAACCTTATCAATATTTGACTTACTCCACCATTACTGCTAGTAGTCATTCCAGTATATCTTCTGAATTCCGATTGAAAGCGGAAATTAAAATTTCGGTGAAAAACAGATGATGATACTGACTAGCTAGTAGCTACCACTATAACATTCAAATATCAAAGTCATGAAACCGGTTAAAAGAAACTCCAAGACCGAAAAAAAAGGAAACCGATCTCAAAAATCCAAAATCTTAGAATCCCTATCCCTATCCCTAGGTTTGACATTTACTTGACTATATTAATATATAATATAAAATAGAAGACGAAACAACTTATTCAGTACAGTAATATATCAAAGCCAAAAACATCAGAACATCGGACAAAGAAAATTTTGTTATTGTTAAGCTTACATGAATTAGTCGGGCGGAGTTCAACAATAGGGCATTGCTCCATCCATCTAGTAATCGCGGATATTGAAATTAACTGTTGTTTACGATCCTCAGTTCAGTCCTTCAATGCATAGTTTTTATATCACTTAATTTTGTAATTACTGTCCAACTTCCTCAAACGAACGAAACCAAACCATTGACCATTATATACGCGGATATTGATAAATCATAAATAATGATTCAATAATTTTATTGTTTCACTTCCACTTCCGTTGGTTACGCTTTGGTTTTGCGGTGCGTCGCGTCAAACCCTCGTTTTACAAAAATGTAAAAAGTTTACATAAACTTTTCAAATGAATCCAAGGCGCAGAACAGAATATCTGGATTTACAATTTCATAAACAAACACAATTTCAAAAGTATTGAAAGGAGAGGGAATTGGATTATAGTCTGGTAGTCTGGAACCTTGTGATATTTTTCTCAATGATTTTCAGTCCTTTTTTTTACAAAAAAATTACTGGTTAGGTTCCGCAAACAGTAAATGGTAACACTGACAGTACTACTGGATGGGACACTTTTAGCTTAACAATATTTAGCACATCCACACATGGAAGGTCACCGTCACCGCCACACGAGGTCAAGTCAATCCCATGGCTTGAGTCAGTCGGTCGGTTCGTTCCTTTGAATGTGTTCCGGTATTTTTTTTTAGTACTATTTTATTCTGACGATGTGTGATTGTGACGGTGACGAGGGTTAGTCGTCAACGTCGGTGTCGTTTCTGTCGTGTCGTCGTTAATAATTATTTTGATATTGATTCCCATGCTGTTGATGTAGAATGTGGTCAAATAATCCAAATCTAAATAATAATCCATGTTGCCTAGTTTAGTTTAGTCAGTTGTATTTTGTAGTTGTTATGTTTGTGCCCATAGTTGGTGTTTGGTTGGTTGGAGTTGGATTGGATTCTGTCCATCATCAATGTTAAATGTACATGCTAAAAAGCAGTTGTAGTTGTAGTTGGCAGTACACACTACTGCAAAGGAAAGGCGGAGTTGAGATAAAAAAAAATAAGGTGACTCGAGGATTTTCCTTCTATCTTGTGCCTTGTGTTTCATGTAATATTCAAGTGTTCGCTTCAAGAGTTGTAGTCGACCTCAAGGCTACCAAACCACCTTCAAATCAGTACAAAGATACTCAAACTAAATCCTTTCACAGCCCAATCCATTCCATGTGTCAAGAAGTCTTTTACTCATAATTTACCACACTCTCCGTCTATTATGTCCAAAATGTCCAAAATCATAAAATTATAACGTCCACTAGACATTATTAGTAAAATTATTGTCAAGGCTCGGATGCGATGGTAGGAAGTTTCACACTATTGTATGCTATAAATGCTGTGGTCATTCACACTCTCGCACACTCTTCACCCGACAACTAGGCGCCAGGACGGGGAATCCCCCGTCAGATTTGCGGATACATAAAAACGCGAAAAGAAAACCCGATGGAAACTAGAGGTTTACAGCAGAAATGGGGCGAAGTGCATGCGAAATAATAAAGAAAATATTCTGGTGGACAGATCCAATCATTAGAAACCATTAATGACATTCCATGCAAAGTCAAAACTTGTCGCCTATTTTTCTTTAGGGTGAGACAACGGAAGTTCCATTTTTTCAATATGAGTCAACAAGCCCTCTGAGAAGCTAACTTCGACGTCGACATTTTGCATTTTTTTTTCATCAATTCAAAACAACAATTGAATGTAAGAAATTACTGAAGTTTTATTAGCGTTTTTAAATTCAAACCGCTGTAGAACGTGTAGAACTTCTTTCCCTTACAAATATTTTCTCAATTTTGAACACGAATACAAACGGTCGCTTGAAACAGTTATTCATTAACCATCAGTTTCTACTTTCTGCCGTCATAAAAACTCATGACTCGTAAATCTTGCTGTTCCAAAGCCCAAGGTCCAGCTCATTTTTAAAAACTTTATTAAAGTCTAGGTGTCTAGGGGAATTGAGCTAATTTAAGTCTCTTCCTCTGGACTTGACTTCAAAGACAGAGTTAAAAGTGAAAGTAAAGAATGTCGGAAGCAGAACACAAAGAGAAAGACCAATTATAATTCTCTTCTCTAAAGCACATCACCGGATTGTTTGCAAAATTACGTGTTTTGCAGTGCTCCACTGCTTTCTCTAAGAAATTCGACTCTAAAGCTATCAGAGAATTTCGGATATGAAAATGCGTGCATGTCAAATGCACTGTCTTCCAAACGAAAATGATCCCAGAAGCCAGTAGGTCGAGAGTGGACTTATTGGATCCATGGGCGTAATATGCGCCGATACAGTGTATAATTAGCACACTTTGTCCGTTGTGTTTAAGTTTACCTTTCTCGGGAAGGTGTGCTAATTAGCTCAATTCTATTTGAGGGCTCTTTCATGCACACTAACCATACTGCAGAGGAAAAAGCAGCGTTATGATACGAAGTGCTAGAGGCTAGTGCCAGTGCCGGTTAAGATGTAATCTTAAGCCGAAGCACTTAGACTGGGGGAGGGGTTCTGGACTAAATATTCTGTAAAACAGTCGTCGAGCCGAGTTAGAAAAGAACGGATCTACAGATTTGAAATATCGATTTACACACGTAAGATAGTAGCGGTTTTAGTTCCAATTAGAGCACAGGATCACCAGTACTAGTCACGACAGTCACGAGTCCAGTGATACAGCTCACAAACTTTTATACAAATAACAAGCTGGTTTCCGAATATTACAAGAGAAAAATTGCATTTATTTGAACTAAATTCATATTGATGTACGATAAATAAATATAAGAATTAAATATGTAAAACTAATAAGCGTAACATTTCTTTTGTCATTTCATAAATATAACAGAGAAATTAAAGTACCAACCAAGTAACTCTATTTGGAATTAAATTATCCCTTTTCATGTGTATTCTTTTCTCATGGCTACATTTTAGTAAAATACTGATTCAAAGAGTTGTCTCATGTCTTTGGTTCACGTTCTATTTCATAATTGTATTCGCACTGTCATGTTTGCTCACTTTAATATTTTCCAGGTGAATTGGAAAAAATTGAGGTCGTATCTCAAATAATGGATATAATTGCATATTATAGCGATTTACTTTTAAGAAAGCGAACACATTCGTTGATAAAGTATACATGCTCCTGAGAGGGAACTAGACAATAACTTTAATTAAAGAGGTGTCGAATAGGCTTGTAGTCTATTCCAGAACTGTGATTTGCAGTAGGTTATTCACTCATATTATATGTATTTTGTGCATTCAGTTACAATAGAATGAAGAACACTGATACTGATCAGTTTGTTGTATTCGGAGAATTATTCCACCCAAATATCTAAACAACATCAATGTACCATTAGTGTCGAATCCTCGCATTTATCTTATTATTTTCTCACCGGTACCTCCGTAATAAGAATTATTCCATCAAACAAGTGCATTTATCAAATAAATTAAGCATTTCCAGTGTTGCTGGCAATAAACTGCATTGACATTGTTCTGGCGACTCGTACTACTGTCATACGAATTCAATGACAGTATGAGGTACTTATGTCATAGTCATGTAAAAATATTATATGCCCGCAATATCCAGCCAATTGTATTGTGTTTGATTATACCCTGTCATTTGTTGGAGTGTCAAAAATTTCTACATCGACTTTTCCAATTCAACAAACAAGACCTCCTTCAATTACATTATAGCCGCTGTGCAATTCGAATTTACAGTATCGAACACTTGCATCGGAGATTTACATGAGTTTGAGCAATGCTTTCCTAATTTGGAGTTTGGAGCCTCTGTAAAAATTATCTCCAGCTCCAACGATCAAGTAAAATTCTTCACACAAATCATTCTAAAATTGGGTAACGTAAAATTCAATTTCGCTCCCACATTGAGAATGACTTGAATTGTATTTGATATAAAGTAATATAAATAAGAAAGGTTGAAGAAATTACAATGGATTGTGTGATAATTGACAAAAATATATTGGTTGAAGGCACAATAGTGTGCAAGTTTCGTCTGGATTTCATGCATATTTGGTTTATACTAATTGAATGCCACCATTTCAAATGATTACATTAATACTAAGAAAAATTACATTAGATACTAAGCTCACCTAAATATCAAGCTAGACTTGAGCAGTCGGATTCGTTCACTTTATTATTTGCTGTTACTTTAAAAGTCTTAAAATGAAAGCACTTACGGTCTGAAACCTAACTTCTTTCTAGTGAAAGTAGTCATGGCATGGCTGAAACTAAAATTCGGCTAACTAAATATACTCGGGGTAGAAACTAAACTGAAAGTAATTATAACTGAAAACTAATTTCTCTACCTGATATTTTAAAAAATAAATAACGTTGAGTTTGCAAAAATAGCTTCGAATCAAAGTAATTCACCTTTGTTCGTTGACGACTTTCCTTGTACTCATTCAGCGGGGTCTGTTCGATCGTTTTGACTTGAGAAGCGCTAGAAGATTCTACTCAACAGGACGGCCATTCAGAGCTTGTAAATTCAGAATAAAACACGTTCGACCCTGGTGGTTAATTGGTTCCAAATCTCAGAAACCACCACAACTGTACCGTTAAATTCTAGTCTATTAGCACTACCTCGTGGGAAATTGATAAAACGAACCCAGCGAAAGACCTCAGTAAAAATCTACAACAAATAAAGTTAAACTGCTCTGCTGTGTATACAGAAACTAGGAATATTTACAACATCGGGAGAATCAGATGAAGACTTCGAGGGATGGCTTTGTGAGATCAAGCCAAGATAGACTTTGAGGGTTATCTCCTCCATTCCTTTCAGATTTCTTTTTCTGCTTTGACTTTCCAGTGAATCCATTGCCACTTCCACTTTCAGCCAGGTAGTCACGCAGTCTCGAGAATGTCCTTCGTGGATGAGCTCGGCACCACTTCTCCACCGCTGAAGAAAATAAATACACAACGCATTAGTTTCAAATAAAACAAAATGTTCGTAATTAATAGTATCAGAAATATTAGCACGTAGCACCCCACTCACATTTCAGCAAGTAGCAGGAGTCATGGATTGTCATCCCTTTGTCTTTCCATTTCTTGTATATACGATACAGAATTGAAAGATAGAAATTATTCACGACACCAATGGCATCAACTTTTTTGTTGCAAAATCTGTAAAATGGAGGTTCCGATTCATAAGTGTGTGTAAAATATAACAGAAAGGTAATAAAATTTGATCTCTACAAGACGACCGCACTAACAAAAATTCATATTGGAATTTCTTAGAAATGTAATGTCCGTAGAACTCTCACTTGCCCAAAAAGACTCCTCTAAAGTGCAGTATAAACAGTTGAAGGGAAAGCCGTGCAGAACATCCGACCGTCTGTCCGTCTGTCACTTTTCCAAAAAAATGTTGAAGTCACCAGAATTGAACAAACAAACCATCCATACCCACTATATCACAAGTACGGGTAACTTAAAAAAATGTTAGAAAATTCTAAACATGGCCGCTATATGCCACGCCCACTTCTTAAAAAAGTTGAAATCACCAGAATTGAACAAACGAATTCTCAATACCTATTATATGAAGTACGGGGAACTCAAAATAAATGTTAAAAAATTCTAAAAATGGCCGCCATATGCCACGCCCACCTTTTTAAGATATGTATTCTGTCTCTCAGTCCCTACAAAGTACATGGCGTACCGTTATTGATGTACGCAACTTGCGTGAACATGAAGATTAGACGCGTCAAAAGAACAAGGAATTGACGTTTGGGCGTGGCATATGGCGTCCATTTAAAAAAAAATTAACATCTTTTTGAGTTCCCCGTACTTGATATAGTAGGTATTGACAATTTGTTTGTTCAATTCTGGTGATTTCAACTTTTTAAAAAGTGGGCGTGGCATATGGCGGCGATTTTTATAATTTGTTAACATTTCTTTTGAGTTCCCCGAACTTGATATAGTGGGTATGGACGGTTTGTTTGTTCAATTCTGGTGATTTCAAGTTTTTTTTAAAAAAGTGGGCGTGGCTTATGGCGGCCATGTTTATAATTTTTTAACATTTTTTTTAGTTCCCCGTACTTAATATAGTAGGTATTGACAATTTGTTTGTTCAATTCTGGTGATTTCAACTTTTTTAAAAAGTGGGCGTGGCATATGGCGGCCATTTTTAGAATTTTTTAACATTTTTTTGAGTTTCCCGAACTTGATATAGTGGGTATGGACGGTTTGTTTGTTCAATTCTGGTGATTTCAACATTTTTTTGGAAAAGTGACAGACGGACAGACGGTCGGATGTTCTGCACGGCTTTCCCTTCAACTGTTTATACTGCACTTTAGAGGAGTCTTTTTGGGCAAGTGAGAGTTCTACGGACAATACTGAAAGTACGATCCGTTTGGAGAAAGCGTAGTGGAAGTAAGGCTTTTTGGAACGATTTTTAGCACAGTACGGAATAGAGTATTTACCTATTCAATAAACCGTCTCGAAATGCATCTATGGTCATCCGTGTCACATTGAGGCTAAGAACGGCTAATGGAAATTGATGAATTGGATGACGGGATAACTCATAAATGGCTGGAGCCAGAGTTTCCTTTGTCTCTTGAGCACAGCTAAGATACAACATTTGTAAAGCTCCAAACATTCCAACGCCTCGGAGATCACTCGCCGGATCTTGGCCCTGTGCAGTAATTCCAAAAAAAATGAGAACAACTTGCTCTTTAAATTCTAAGAAATAAAATAATATTCATGTATTTATGCAATAACAATGAACTTACTTGGAATCCCACCTCTTCCCAATGATTTCCATAACGAGGGCAAGCCGGATTTTTTGTCATGAATACATATATACTTTGCAATATCCGTTGATGTACGGTACAGTCGTTATTCATTGGACCTAGAAAATGATCATCAAAAAATTAATTAAGAATCAATATTGTTCGTCAGGGCGGCGCGTTCGAGGATGCCTAAGCTGAATTCCGCATATTTTCTACAATGTCAAAATAAATAAATGTGTTTCACTTCAAACAGGTTTATGTCTCAAGTTAGTTTACCAACTGTTCTTCCAGGGGGGACCCGAGCCTGCCTTCTACGATTACATTTGCATGTCGATAAAAATGAATTTCGAATTTAATTATCACCTAGCTAACAATATGAGCGCAGTTCCTATCGTGACTTTTGACTTACAAGAAGCTATAGCAAATACGAGATCCTGTTGAGGCACTAATGACGTGTTGAGACTTGTATGTCCCATTAGACCTTGTAGTTTCTTTCTCAGAGTGCCCAATGGAGGATTTCGATCAATTTGGCCCTAATAATAAAAATATGTGATTAGACAATTTGTTGTTGTGAATATAAAACTCAAAAATGGCAATGAAATTATACTTACAACATGCTGAGACATATCACAAGTACGAAAGAAAGACCAAGCCTCCGAAAAGTTGATGGGGATTGAATTACTGCATTCAAAATTAATACTTTGCTTCAGACTAAGGATGTCGGACGGTGCAGCTCGCCATACAGATTCATCCGCATTGGACCAATTAGTGTCATTTCTAGTAAACAAAGTCGAAAACAATAATTAGTTTTACATTACCTAAAGAATGATAAAATGCAAAACGAGATTGATTTCTTAATGATTGAGAAAACTTCAATCCCTTGATAAACGAAAATGAAAGTGTTTCATTTTGTTTCTCAATGGAATGGTAGCTTTCATTTTGTATTTAATTGGTGGAGTACCAAGCAGGCAGCAGAGATACTGTACAGCATTTATTATTATTATTATTATTATTCCCTCCACGACGCCTCAACGTAATGAGCCTATACATTTAAATTAATATTATATATCAGTTTCTTTAGAGCATAAATAACTTCGCAGGAACAAATCATGTCAAAAGTACAAGCTATAAAGTAAACCATGCACGATTGAGTATTTTGCCATATGGAGTAAAATATGTCCACTTAGTGGACATATTAAATGGTGAGTAAGTCGTGTCATGACCCAACGAATAAGAAAGGTCAACGTTTTAATAATTTTTGTACCTTTTTTCCTCAGGCGAAGCAATTAGTTTTTTCTCTCTTGCAGTTAACTGAGGGATGTCTTTCGACGTCCTCCTTTGATTACCGTTTCCATTCATCATTTCGGAGTAACCGGATAATGATTATTATTGTTCATGATTGTAGAAGTACAAAGGAATTTGTTTGACGGAATGCTGGACGGTGACGCTGTTTGTTTCTGACTGAATCGTATTTTTGAAGTTGTTATTGCACTTGAATAATGTCAACTACTGATTTGACGTGGACTCGCAAATCGCAAGGTCACAATTGACATGTACATAGACACAAAGAATTGAAAGAATTAAAAAAAAAACTAATAAAACTAGGACCTAAACTGGTTATTGATTTGGAATTTGGAGGATTGACAAGTACAAAACACTTGTTTGGCCTCCGACGCGTGGAATCTGGCACCCAAACTCCTTTGCGACTCTTCACTTTTGAAGCGTTTGACGACGAGGACGAAGACTTGCTTCAGTGCTTCCGCTTCCTGTAGATACTGGAGATTTATTCCTTCAATTTTCTGTTAATATAGATAGTTTCAAGTTTCCTTATGAAATCTGCGACTGCTTAACAACGATAGCCGCTCGACTCAGTATACGTTTCAAAAATGGTTTTACAAAACGGTTGAAGGTTAAATATAGATTTTAAGATTTCAGTGTCGAAGATGAATTCTAAAGATGGTTTTGTAAGATTTGGGAGCAGCCTTTTAGTTAATACAATAACGACGATGTCAATAACCAGCAGCGTTTTGGTAATTGATATTCTTCACGAAAATCTTCAAAGGTGATTATAGTAACCAAGCAACGTAATGACGGGATGTTGTCACTGAATCCCCCCAAAAAGTAACCGCATCCATACGCGTAAATAAATAAATAAATATAGTTCCTCTAGTTCCTACCAGAAGTTCTAGTTCTTGATCTTCCCGTAATATTCCGTTCAAATCAGACAAAGTAATGATCTGTAATCAGGAATAGTCACTATAATAATTATGCTGCCTACATGCTGCTATACATACTATCTTCGGCTCTAGCTGTCATAGATGCAGCCTTATTGCCATATATATACTATGTGCACATATTACTATTATCAAGGATTCTTGACTACGCCCTTCTCTAAGAGGTTAGCCAGTACTGACCCCAACGAGTTGTTATTTATTCTTCGGTGCACATTACGGCAATGGGAAATAGATCTCTCCAGTGTGCACCTCATTGTTTACAAAATGACGTCACAGGTAAAAAATGAGCCATTCAATTCATGCACTTCGGATTTGGTTGCCACGGGGTTGCCCGTCGCAATTTCATTATTTCCAAAAGGAAGAGTTTGAAAATTATTTTCAGTATTGGCTAACCTATTTAAGGGAGATGTTTTATTGACCTTGACTATTATGTTAGAGTTGGGTCAAGTTCGGGTACTTCCCTGTGTACTATGGGGATGCGGATCGCCCAAGGATCGGGCCCAATTTTGGTGTCCTTCGTCTTTGGGCTCTTGGGCAGCGCGCCGACGGCAGTTTGGGGTCGGATTGCCGCGTTAAAAGAAAAAAACTCGAACAAAGACTGTGTCTCGAAGTCGAGCAATAGAGCGCAGGGCTTTATTCGGTCATTTACCGTAATTATTTACACTTCTTGACAATACAAACTGACATTTTTGACAGTAATAAAATAGAAGCAATTAACTGGCTTACTAACTAATGCATGGAGTACTAAAACCATGCAACGATGAGTATTTTCCATCCGCCTCTTTAATGGAGGACTCTGCCCTCAATTAAAAACTTGAAATCTGAATTCATATTGTTTTCCCCGTTGAATTTTTGCGCTCAAATATTTTCCATATTTGGAATAAATCTTCCAACTAAACTTTTTTTTGCGCTGTATGATGGAAGGAGGAAATATCTAACGCACAGCACTGCACATAATAATATTCAGAAACATAGTTTGTAGGTATAGTTAGTAGTTTGTATTTTATTATGATGTCAACATGCATCAAAATCGCATAGTAATGTGCGGTTGTATCTAATCTGCTAAACATGTCGAATATGAAGAACAGTATTTATATCTGAAATATGGTATATGAAAACTCTCTGGGTGTAGAATTCTGGTTACATAAAAATAAACTGCGAGCAGTAGAGATGCGAAAGGCTTGCATGGAATGAACTTAGAAGAAATTCAAATTATATTATTAGCCACAAAATGTGAAAAGAAATTGAGAATAAAATTAGGAGCATGTTTGGCTTAAATCAAAATGTTGGAATTGGTGATGTGTTCTAGTTGTTTCAAGGTTTTCGGAGCGGTGTTATGGGGTCACGCATGTTTGTTAGATAAAATATAAAAATATATCAATTAATGAAACTAATACAATTGGAAGCGCAATTGAGTAAAATGTTTGACGTTCAATTCCTGCTCCGGCAAGTACCGGATGTCAATCTTTGGTCTCACAATGTCCAGAAGATCTAAGAACCCCTTGATATCTTATGCAAAATTTTAAGACAATCCCTCAATTAATGAAGCAAGTACAATTCGAAGCACATTTGAGCAAAATGTTTGATGTATTTATGTTGTTCATATAGGAAAGCACTTTTTTTCGATTTTACGGAACTGCAACTAATATTTGGTTGCTGCTTCGGAACGAATGTATGGTTGCTAGGGTTTTTTGATTG
>JAQFYE010004381.1:0-13486 GCA_034694305.1 Protaphorura glebata
AGCAAACTTTTTTGGCAGAAATTCGGACAGGGGGATTTTATAAGCCCTTACGGTACGTAGTACCACGGGCTAATAAAGAATCAAATCAAATCGAGAAGTGGAATGCGTCCCGCTTTCTCTACTGATGTGGTGAAAGGGGTAAAGTTCTGCAACGTTAGACCTTACTGGAATGAATGTAAGGCCTGCCTTCTAATCGCTCATTTACTGTTGTGAACCTAACTAAGTTCAATTAAGTTCGCATTTGACCTGGGCCATCTGTCAACCCTACCTTGCCGTTGGCTGGCTTCCTGGGTCAAACAGAGGGATGACCGGAGTTTCAACAATATAGAAGTTGTTAGTGGTCACTTGGGGCACAACATGTTAAAATTTGAGTCCGATCGTAAGGATAAGATTTACGATGGCTCAATTTTAAGTAACTTCCGTTTTAAGGTTATCTTAATCCCAAATTTCTGAAATTAATTTCTCGCATTCACCATGTTTAGAAATGCTCACCAAAAATTCAAGAGACTCCGCCAGCGGATTCGATCGAGATTCAACTTTTCATTTTATTTTTGACGTCTGAGCAAATATCGGTCATTACTTTTTGTCTGCAACGGAAATCCGTAACCGAAACCCATAAAATTTTGCAAAATGTTTACGGAACTTGTGCTCTGTTCACTGAAAGTGTCACACAGCGGGATTATGGCGTAACGGGGTCAAAGGCGAAATACGTCCTGACAGACCTATTTCTACCAAGAATGAAGATAAAGATAACTAGTGCTCGCGTAAAAAAATTGATGAGTCTGACCAACGGTTGACGGTCGACGCTTAGGGAATTACCTACTGTCTGTTCAAAAACAATAGAGCTCTGCTAAGGGGAAATAGTTTATTTACTTCTTCGTAAGCCGTGTATATTTTGCTAAAAATTTTAACATGGTTGTTTTTGTGGAATTGTCCGTAGTTATGGAATTTCCAGAGCTCTATTGTTTTTGAACAGACAGTAGTTACATAGGTTCTAGAAAGTTTGACTCAAAAACTTGGTCTACGAAAAATTTGCGTCCTGGGGGTAACAGGGATACTCCGTTAGACCAAAAAGCAGAAATAGTGACAATATGCACAAGATTATTACAACAGTTTAACCGTAACAAAAAATATATTTTATTCCGGATTGTGAAAGGTCATGGGACTACGTGGAGTCATCGCGATAATCCTGAGTCAAACAAGAGTCGCATATGTCATTGTCCACACCGGAGAAAGGAAGTTTCTCCAAAGCCGCCGCGCATGTTATGGGTTCCATTTTTCAGTGACTGTAACGGTGTTCACCCAATCGACCTTTTATCCCTCACTTGTATTCACTTGTATATGTGAATGCATTTGGAAAAACACGTAAATAAAGTATCCAGTCCAATCAAATCATTTCCAATGAAAATACGAAACATGGTGCACATCACTGCTCTGGCCAATTTCAACTACGCATTCCGAAATTAATAAATGTGGAAGCCGACTTTCGGACTTTCTCCTTGAAACGACAACATTTAAACTCATGAATTGTAAAATTTGCGTTGGAGAAAATTAAATTATCCGAACCACCGTATTCTATAGTCAAGACCGTGAAGAATTTATATTTCTCAAGCATCCGTGGAAGTACGGAAGATTTGGAGTTAGTAAGAAAAAAATGAAAAAAAGAATGACTTTGCTCTAAACTCCGTTGGTCTAAACACCGTTGTTACATGAATGTAAGTTATCTAATATTTCCTAAAACCAAACCCTGTGTGAGCGTTGATGATCAAGTTCAGATTACCGTAGAAAGAGTGACGGAAGATTCACATCAGACACTCCGAACAATAAAGGTGTTTTGAGATATTCCCTTTCCTGTGGACAAATCATAAAAGGAACAAACATTGGAGGTGGGGAGAGGGGGCACGAGCACAGGGAGACTAAACAAACGGAAATGTGAACGTCGAGTAATTTGAGATGACGGGGAACGGCATTCACGGACAAAGATTTTGTGACAATGTTTGTTGCATTATCAGCTTAACCTTAATGCTAAATCAATGACTCAGTCAACTTTTAGAACCCTTCGTGCATGTGGTTCGCGTTAGGCAGACACAACATAATAACGAAAACGTAATTTGTATTATGTTTGGACGTGGTGGATCGGATCCTACAATCCGATAAGATCCTGCTAAAATAACAGAGATTGTATGTTGCATACACAACTTTATTATGACGATCCCAAATCCCAGGTTAAAGATTACGTTTACAAGATTGTCGGTTTAAATTTTCAGCGAATATTTTATTATTTTAGGGTTATATTGGATTGCGATGCTGGTTTAGCGGTTGGTAGTAAGCCAAAACTGATGAAAAAGTTTCGGAAAAAAGAGCACAAGTGGAAAAAGTAATAGAAACAGCTGGAAGGTGAGCTAGAGTTGAATAAGACGCATCGTTTGGCATCTGCATCATTTCGTCCAGCCTCTTCTATACCCTTACATTTACATTATACCCTGACCCGACCATGATTGCATTACATTTTAAATAATAAATAATGGATTAACTTGGATCGAGTTTATACAAAGAACACATACTTATATGCAGTAGTTATATTAAGGATACTTGAGGTTAGGCAAAGGCACTTGAAGTAAATCTTCAAATAAGGAATTGATTACTGTGCTACCCTTGCCGGCCCTGTTCCTTAGCTTTAATCAGAAAGGTTAGGTTGTGGTAGCGAATGCGGTATGGAAATACATACGTGACATTATGACCACTTAAGGGAACTACTATTAACATTTTCAACTTAAGGTACAGATGGAAGTTTGTATTTTTGAAGCACTTCCTTACTATATCTCAAAGTACAAAGAATTACTGCGGGACAAACTATTTCTGGATTTCTATGTCATGTGTACTGGAGGAGACACTAGAGAGAAATTATAGAATGATCTACAGAAACAATAATGCTCACGAGTATCCAATATGTTTCGTATGCGATATTCCCCTTATTCATTAACTTAAAATCTAATCCTGCTCTGAAAGATATGTAGTTAAAAACGGGTGGTATAGGATGTTGAGGATTAAAAGGTGTTCGAGAGATTAATCACCAAAGTCACCATGCGTGGTCATATAAAGTTGACAGGCGGATTTTCACTTTTGTATGTTTTCCGGGAACAAGCTGCTTCCTTTCATCAAATATTTCATACATACGTAAAAAGAAAACTTTGAATAAGACTGTCTGAAAATTAACCATATCTCTCGACTACGTAAAGTGAACTTTATACAAGCACTACATTTCTCTAACATCTAAATACTTACCCTTACGAATTTCTTTGAGAATGATTAATACGGCTGCCCTACTAAGCGATTTTAAACAAACTCGTGCCGCATTTGGCATTTGCCAGTTGTCTGACCGACAAAGGCTAACCTGCCTAATTTTGGAGCGGTGTATTTCAGAGGATTCGACGAAGCCGTTAAGTGCCTAACCCGGTGTCACATTGTCTGAAACTGTCATGTCATAGCACCTTTCCTGGATGGTTAGCTTGATATTTTGGGAACATAAACATGACGGCAAATGTGGCCACTCAGTGATTACCAGACAGACTGCTACGAATGTATCCTCATTTAACAGGGTTAAGCTGAGCTAACAAAAATAACTTGCAACGGGTTAATCCTCCTCATTATCAACTAAACCAAATATGCCTGGACACATCGAGATAATCGAGAAACGCTGACCGAAATATCACAGAAAATATTAGGATTACATTGTCATCATTTATTTGTACATGTAAATCTTGATATTAGAAGTTATTCAGCAAGATTCACACGTCAATAGAGATAAACTTAACGTTTTTAGCACGGCAATCAATATTGCCGAGTTCAAACCATGATACACGGCTATGAAACGCCGATTTATTTACTTCAGTCCGAGACCGTCTGTGACCAAGACCCGGGCTATAAAACAGTAAAACGACATTCCACAAATATTGCATTGTGTGTGTCCTTTGATCAGAACGAGTGGGTTGCTGGACCACAACAACAGAATTTACTTTATTAGTCAGCATCACATATGACTTGGATTTTTCGTACGAATGGCGGGTGGACTAGACAATTGAAAACAAAAACACACGGCCGACTTTTGCTGTAGGTGAACAACAGAATAACCCAATAATTATATAGTGAGTGGTAAACAAAGTCATTGTTAGAGTCATGTCAGTTTAATTCATGTGGCTTAGAATCCATGTGGAGCATTTTTAAATTATGGGTTTAACAACCATTTGTATGGGAGATCATTTATGTCATGACATTGACTGTAGTAGAACGATTTTTACGGACGGACCGGCGACCGACCTTACTTTCGCATTAGCAGTTAAACTACCGGAGGAGCACCCATTCATTTCTCCCTATTATAGAATACAAACAGATGCCCTGACGTGACACACACATATCGATGTCGACACACACCCAAGTACTATTGAGTACTCATGCATTGACTCAATTATAAATTTTTAATGAAATTACATAATGTTTTTCGGTCCAGATGAGACGACTCTAAGACCATGACGTGACATTCATAGTGGTGGTCAAAAACTAACTGTCTGTTGCTATTTGTTCCCCTACTCGAGCAATTTCAGAGCAGAGTCTACAACGTTCATTCGTGGAGTACAGTACCGTGGATCTTGTTCTTCCAGTTAGGTGCGTGAGGTAACCCCGTCAAAGGGACCCACCCTACCGATTTGCTCTCCAATATTGATAAGGCACACATGTCACATTATTTCCAGAGAACCCTATTCTCTTCTAAGGCTCTGAACAAAACGAACAGCTCACCAAAAATTGCAATTTTACTAAAGTTTTTAAACTGTACAGCGTCTAAGTTTAAACACTCACTCAGAAGATTGATTTTTAGGGTTGATCTTGTGCAACCCTACCAGTTTGCTTAACAATATCATACTTGAAGAATTGGTTCATTCCAGACAGAGATAGAATATGAAATGAAGCTCTTGATTGCGGCCCTGCCTTTTACAGACACTTTGGGAACCAATACTAAAAGGAACCTGGTCAGCAAATTGCAGTTTCGAAAGATTCATAATATTCATATACGACTTTTGAATATTTTTTGATACGAGAGTTCGATGTAGTTTCGATCATGACTTCAAGCCTGCTACTACTACGTAGATTCGACTACGAATTTTGTTCCAGTGCAAAAATCGACGTCGAAACTCTGTTTGATTCATAGGATATTGTCGGAGTCGAGAATTGGTCTAACTATCGTAGTAAAATAAAATCGTTCATTATATTTTGTCCTGCCTAATGCAGAGCCTGTAGATATAAAAGAAAGTCAGATATACAAAAAACATGGATAATTTATTACGATCATTACTATCGTAGAACAGAGGATGAGGTGTTACGAAGAAATTAAAAATTGAACAAAATCCAGATCTCTCCTGGGCTAGTACCACATTCTACAAGAGGCTAAATATTTTTTTTTGCTTTGTTAGGATCGGGAACGAGTTGAAACAGTCGTTAAAATGTGATAACATTCAACGTTACGTCTATTTCCGACCAAACCTCTGGAATCAGATCCTCCATCCATTCAGTATAAGACCGGATGAACAAGAACAATCTTGCTAACAAATTGGTCACAGCAGGTGATTCCCGAATTCCGTGATGACAGAGACACGTGAGATGAGTAGACAGGAGTATTTACGCATTAAATCCCTCTCGAAATAAATTGCCTTCACATTACCCGACTGCACTGGCTACCCAAATCCTTTGCTAATTTCCTCTGACCTTTCCCATGCATACAAATACAAACAAACATATGTCATTGACACAGTCACTCAAACCTTTAAAAGTACCGTAGCGTACCATATGGATGCACGGATATTCAGTGCCAGTACCATCACTATATGAAGGATTACCGGTAGATTCGGATCCGGTAACCGGTAGTTCTGGAGCATGGAGACCTGTGCTCATGATCTTTCCATTTAATATTTTATCATTATCATGTAATGGTTTCCTTTTATAACGACGGAAGAGGTTTGCACGGAAGTACGTGAAGGGTTATCGGGATCGAGTGGTTCTACTTTTACAGGGTGGCTCATAACAGTTTATTTGCCCTTCCAATCCAAATGTGGATGCCAAATGAAAAAAAATGGGATGCATACATTTTGTAAAGAATGTTATCTAAGATATTTTGTAATTGCAATGTCAATTCAACGCGCAAGTGTATGAATTTAAACTGAAAGATTAAATCATCTTTCGTGGGATGATTTTTTACCTTAATTTTGCCGTGTATGGCAATAGATAGATAGATCAGATAGATAGATAAAAGCAAGGAGTTTGGACCATTACCCAAACAGCCGGTCCAAACTCCTTGGATAAAAGCTTCTTTTATTTGGTCAGTCTTTTTAGAATAAACTGTTTTAAACTAGAGGACCATGTTTGATGGCAAGAATCATAACAAATAAATAAACTTCTCACACTAGAGTCGTAGAAAACATTGGCGAATAATTCACATCTAATACTAAATATTGCAATCTTAAGACATAAAGTAGCTCTAAACAGCAACAGCCAATTTCGCTTGGCTTAATATGTGGAGTGACCGGGTAATACTAATGAACCGCCCGGACATCAGAATATATATGTTTGACGCTACAACTACATCGGATCTATGTGTGTGGAAATACACAAAGTAATAAATCACATCAACAGTTGTTTACACTACGGAAGTAGCATCTCATCTCACAATTCTGTTTGATCATCTCAACCCTAGTCTTTTTTCTAAATTCTAAACTCTTTTGTGACTCACCGGCGATGCGGTGGTTGGAGTTCATAATCTTCCTCACCGAATTCCCCTGATTCACATCCCCCACACTACTTCAGGCATACCTATAATCCTTTATTATCCACCCGTGCCTATAGCCTACTTAAAAGAGCAGTTTTCAGTGACGATGATGACCTTGGATAAATTGGAAACAAATGCGCTAACGAAAGTGAAGGTAATGGATGCCGAAGATTCAGTACATACCAGTAGGAGGTCTGTAGGTTCAAATAAAAACAATGGATGGGGAAGTTACAAGGAAGATGATGAAGGAAAGGATGAAACGCCCGGGCCGGTTTTTACAACAACACCCGGTCCACTCCGATCATAAATAACAATAGGTAAAAATTAATGTGTGTGATTCTCTATAGCGTCAGTCAGGTCTAATCCTCACGAAGGCGGACCCTTTTGGGCAGTTGTGCTGTGCCCTCGTATCTGCCTATGATGATGAGCAACTTAATGTATTTTATGAGTTATACTTTTTCCTCATGTGGATCTACATTAAAGTTGGCCAGGTGATCAGGCGAGAGAGATGATTGCCAGGATAATTTACACCTGGATGAGCACACTCCGTCGTCTCTGACCGATGCACTTTTCTCGCACCCACTCACCAATTAATTCCATGACATGACGGCACCATGACATCAGTAACAGTTCGGAGTTTATCCCACATTTACTCAATGATCTCAACATAATCCACTCCAGTCAAATATTGACTGATAAGCTACTACTGTCAACCCTCAAATATCGAATGCCCGGTAAAAATGAAGGCAGTACACAGTAACTTCCGATGTTCGAAAAGTTCGAAGAATTATAGGAAGCCATTCTAACGCTAGAGCAGCAAGTAGAATTCCTATCGGATCCAAAGTTCGATTAAAGGAGGTATTCTATACAAGAAGTTTGGAAATAAGCAGAGTCGACTGTAGTCGGATGTAAAATTCATGCCAGGTTGAAATATTCATGGATAAGTATTCCACAGTCCTTGTCATTTCACGTTCCTAGAGAAACTTTTACAATCCCAACATGCCCTTCCATCGACTAATATTCTACTAATTATATTATAAGACTGATAGTCAATCAATAGTTAGCTCTTAACGAAGGAATACATAAAGTTTTCCCCAACTGTCTGCACTACTAAATTAAGATTGAATAATCATGTTTTTAGCTGATACCTTGTATTTTACAGTGTTCATTGTCAGTCCCAAGGACCCAACACGCGAATACGGATTTTAACAATTTCATTCAACAAGATCGTTTAAAACGATATGAGACGCAACTCACTGATTCCGTTCACTTTATTTCAGATAGTTAACTTCAGCTCAATTTTCGGCTTGACATGCACAACGGGTTCTTCCTATTTCTTTATTTGCTGCAATGCTACTTGTTATTATTTATTTATATTTTGTACACAGGGAAAATAAAAGTGGGTGGGACGCATCGAGTAATGATAGGGTTGAAAATCAAATTAGTTGAGAGAGTCAGTCACGAAATCCCGTCGTGGACCTGGACACCAGGACAGGAGAAAAACCACAAGATTTGACTACTTAGCGGACTATTACATTGTTACGCTGTCCAGACTGGGATGGATGGAGACAGATCGGAAGTGGAGGAAAGCTGATCAAAATTCTTCCCAGATCAAATTCTGTGGCTAGTCACTTCCGTTGGTTAGGTTTTTCGTACGCAAGCATTTTGTTCGGGTAGGACTGCGGCAGAACAGAACTAATAAAAAAAACTTTTCTGTTTCTCCCAGACCAACATGAGAATAAACAGACGGTCTACTAAACTAAACCGCACTCACGGTCACATTTATACAGTTCCAGACGCTCAATTCCAGTTCAGTTTGGTTGTTGAGAAGTGATCAAATTCATGATCATGATTATATTATGTACACCTGAGGATTGATTGCCCAAACCATGGCAACTGTTCATTTGGGTCACTTTGGAATGAACCGTTTGAATTTGGAGACGAGACATAGTCTCGGAAGTAACGAATTAGTACGGTTCTCAGTCAAATCCATGTATTCATTTATTATGTAATATTTCCGCTATCAATGACGAGTGTTTTGTCCTCTCTCTCTTCCTTTCATCCGTGACACGTACTTCGAAGTTTATGTCCGTAAAAAATAGTTCACCATGGTTGGTCATGACTACTAAACCTGGCTACTACTACTACTACTACATATCATACATGTTCTAAATTCATTTTAAATTCACAAATGGATTTTTAATAGGCCAGGTGAAAAGATCAACGTGGGTCGTCCCAGTTGTTGCTGCTCAATTGAACTACTGACGATGAATGGACTACATTGGACTGCATTCTCGTACATGACGAAAAGTATTTATTTCCTCTCACTCGCGCCGCTATGACGATTTTTATTCATTTTATGATTTCTCATGTCACCAGTCCGTAAACATTGATTGTTCCGGCTTCATATTCAGGGCAGAAGAGTGCATGTTCATTGATCTTTGAATAGAGCGAATGCTACTATCAAAACGGGTGGTAATGCTGTGTAGATTGAGTGGCCTTATGCAATGTCCCTGTACCTGCCGAAATTAAGTAATTTACAATTCCACCAAAACATTTTCTATTCGAAACAATAGGTAATCATGAGTGATTATTTTCTGCCCCTTGTCGTGAAATTATTGTGTCTAGTCTTTCCTGACTCAATAAATCCAAAATTTCAATGCTCTACATGATCCTAAGTCGTCTAAGCCGACTAACCTTGACAACAGTTCATACTAGGGAAAATGTCACATTCTCATTGTCCTAAACAAGGTAAATAAAACATCTCCCTTAAAGGTAGGTTAGTACCGAAAATATTTTTCAAACTCTCCATTTTTGCAACGGATGAATTTTCGACGGACAATCCCGTGGCAACGTAATATGAAGTGCATAGATTGCATGTGGCATTTTTGACCTCTGGAGTGTCTGGAGTCATTTTGTAAACAACTTTGGTGCTTATTGGAGAAACCTATTTCCCATTTACTTCTTCAGCACTAGCCAAAAAATAACAACTCGTTGTGGTTAGTATTAGAGTACCTATAGAGGAGAGCGTAGTCAAGTCTTTGGTCCTAAACCTATTATTAACAGTTTCGAATTTCACCAAAATTCTTGAACATTTTTATTTCTTTCGCAAATATAGATTATTAAATTCCCCAAAGTAAACTTGTTTCAGTTGATTTGAACATCTTAAATAGTGGTCTATTCAAACGTAAAGTAAAATGAAAACAAAAATTTCAAACCTGGCCAAATTGTCAAATGTCGCATCATAAGCAAGATCACGAGTTGCTACCATAATTCAATTGTGATCACGGATATGCAAAAATCCGCAAATAACAGGGAGAAATTCTGTCTACCGTCTACCGGTTCACAACAACTTTACTTTTCAAAAATAAATTATACTCTTGAGATTTTATTTCATTCAATGTTCAATTACTACGTTCAAAATTGGTCAGGGTTTCTTCTATTCACAAGAGCACTGATTAGGGTCTAGACGACGTCCACGTCGCTCACTTTAAATGTCATTTGGTAATAGATATTTTGAATTTAAAAAATTCTTGCACCTAATATTATCCTCAAAGGTCAGAATTGGTCAGAGAATTCTTTATTAATGTGCATAATGTTCCACTGTCCAAACAGTTCAGTATAATAACTGAATTGTAATAATCAAGAGTCCGTATTCTTGGAAGAGCCTGTCCAATACACATAACACCCATATTTGATTTTGTCAGCATGTAAAAGTTCACTAAACACGAAGGTGTTTTGTAAGTTGTAAGGGATTTTGTAAACGTTCCTTCTTTGAATGATCCTTTTTTTTTAACCAGACGGTCAATAATGTGTGCTTCTTCTCCAAAGAGTACAATTCGGTATTTCGTGAAGGTAAAAACCTTTAAATGTAACTTGGAATTTAAGAATTTTCTTTCTTGATTATTTTCGTAACTTCTGTACTCAATTCTTTGATTACTGATTTGAGAATCGTGTCATTTGGCGCTGTTATGGCACGTGGGCGTGACGTAATTAGCGATCAACAACCTTCACTGTCGACATGCGGCAGTGAGTTGATTGACACGTCCATAAACAAACTACTAGGTCAACGGTCGGTTCTAATGCAACTGATCACATTACCAAAAAAAACGGACAAAATTCCGAGGACAATGACATTTATAGTCCATATACTATAACCTTAAAAATTCTTGGAATTCTCGGAAGATTCTCCCTTTAGTTCGTTCGGATTCTCTTCCAGGAATAACCTGTTTCTTCTCTCCTCTCCAGCTTTTCGAGCATTTCACAAATTTCCACTTAAAAATTCAGGGACAGGTGTAAAAAGTGTGTTCGAATTAATTCTGACGACTCTGATCAATTTTAATCCTGAATTTCGGTGAGTACATCATTTAACTATCTTTTCACATTCACATGCAGCTTCTTTGACGCCCGTCCTCCATTACTTTCTAAACTAGGAATTTAGGTTATCCGCATACATCTTAGATTTTGATGATTAATTTCTCAATTTCTTTTCCTAAACCGGATCGGCGCGGCGTTGAGATTCGCAAAGTCTGGGAACTTTCCGAACGATCGTAACTTTGACACAAGCTAAGCGCTGCGTCTTCGTCTTATCCAGGAGAAAAATGATTGGCTAGTAGTATTATTATATTTAAAATGTCATTTCAATTTTCCGACCATTTAGTTTTTCAGTTTTTGAAGCGTATTTTGATTTCAGTCATGAATTAAAATTATTTGACTCGCTGAGAAAGTTGAGACGTGTAGTGCAAAGGCACACGCGACACGCGAAGTTTGTTCCGAGTCCGAGTCTGTCTGTCTAGACAGCAAAGCAAAAGCACATTATGCCTGTCTGGGAGTTTCGGGGCATCGTAATAATTTGTGTACAAATCATCACAAAATCATGCCTTTCCATTATTATTATGTCATTGTCAAAAATACTTCAGTCCAAATTCATTGTTTGAAGATTTCAATAGTTTTCGACTTTCTAACGTAACACAACATCCATCGCATTGTGTAGTATACGTGGTTACGTGGTATAAAGTGGTTGTTCTATGACAGACAGGTTATTTATTTTTGGCCTAACACCCAAGGTAAATAAAACATCTCTGATCTCTCCTAAAGGTAAGCCAGTACTAAAAATAATTTTCAAACTCTCCACTTTTGGAAATAATGAAATTCCCCGTGGCAATCAAAGAAATGCATAGAATGCATGGGAAATTTTTCACCTCTGACGTCGTATTGTAAATATTGTAATCAATGAGGTGCCCATTGGAGAGATCTATTTCCCATTCTCATAATAATGTGCACCGACCGATAAATAACAACTCGTTGGGGTGACTACTATAATACCACTAGAGAAGAGCGTAGTCAAGGTTCCTTGTTAACAAACATGTATCTGGCAATAATTATAAAATTTTGAACCTTTTACACTTACTTAGGACCGTGCTAGAGGTTCTTCTAGGTGACAAAATTAGAAAAACATATTTTATTCATAACCGTATTCGTCGATAAAAATGGTCGAGTGATAATTCTACTAGTTTTTAGAATACTATGGATGGCTTAGTTTACATGTCACCTCGTATTATTATTATAGTGGCTCAAATTCCATTAATGGGTCATTAGATAATTCATAATTAAAGGAATTTCTCTGCATTAGTTAAGTTAGTTGCTTTTATCGTGGTCAAAAATTTTAGTTTGCACTGTTGTCAACATTTGGACGGACCGTTTTCTCCCAACAACAAAGAGTATATTATGTACAAAGAAATCAGCATAAAATACCCATTCCATACGCATTCAATTATAAATACGATATTGAACACTAGATAATTTATAATACGAATTATTATTTATTTATTATTTATTTACATGAACAGCATCCTCGTAAGGTCGTTGCGCTGCCCGGTGGGGTTAGCGTTAGCGATAAAATTATTATAAACAATCGATAGTAATAATAATTATTACTATGTGTATAATTATTATACACAAGGTAACAGTAGGGTTATCCAATTATAGGTGACACAAATGTAGTAGTGGAAATTATTAAGGATTTTATTATTAAATGTCGGATTCATACAGTCTAACCACAAATTCAATTATATCGTCGTATTCGGCATTTTCAATGGCATTACAAAAATTACATGAGTTGTGTTGTATTTCTAACAAATTATTTTTAACAATTTTTTTCAACGAATGTTTCGTTCTATGATAATTTGTTATCTTCCTATCATTTAATGAGAGTAACAGAGACAGAAATGAATTACTGGAAATAGACTATTGTAAATGAATTACTAGAAGCCCGGGCTTTGAATACAAGCCTGGACTCAAATAAAAACCGGGGCATGTGATTGGTTGTTCCATCACAGCACCCAAATGCAGTTGCTCAGTTGTAGAATTGACACCAAGGCAAGGGTCGATTTTGAATTGGAGCCCGAGCTTTTAATCGATCATTCACCGTACACAGAATTCGATTTCTAGGGAAGTTAATTGATTAGAAAACATGAAATATTTCAAAACAGGGCAAGCAGTGTTTCTAAAAAGATAGGAAGTCTAGAAGAATGCCTTAAGCAGAATTAGAGCTCGCATCGGTCCGGTCCGGTCCGGTCCTAGGCAGGAACCGGACCGGACCGAACAAGATTCAGGACCGGACCGGGACCGACCTTTCGGTCCAGCGGTAAGGACCGGACCGGACCGGGACCG
>JAQFYE010004382.1:0-13484 GCA_034694305.1 Protaphorura glebata
AAACTTAATTACTAAAATAATAGTCGTGCTGGTTTAAATGAAACATTAAACTACGGGTATTCGGTCATTCGACGGCAGCTGAGCTAACAAGTGGTATTCAGTTAATTCGGGCAGCTATTTCGTCATTAACATTGACATTGATTCAAAGGTATGTTTCTTCAAATATTTCTTCAAATACCTTCACATGTCTTCCTAGCTTTAAGTTGTCAGGGTAGGGCGGTAGGGTTTCCTGTACAAGAATTATCTAAAAAGTCGACGCATGGTCCCAGTTCCAACAGTCAGTTACGAAACATAAGAAATCACATTTTTGTTGAAACATTTATTTTAATCGGGTATAAGTTTAATGTTGGGGGTTCAATACATAGATTTTTCAGAGGGTGACAGTGAGACGGTCCTCGTTAACGTTAAGGAACCCACTCTCCTTACTCCATCGAAAATATTCCGTGTCAAGGTCAGGTCACCCACTACCACTATTGCCACATTAATGTTCGCAAATAATTAAATAACGTAAGGGTTCGGTCGGCGGTGCCGAAACCTCGGTTTTCGGAGTTGGCCGAAACCCCGTATGTAGCACAATCTCGGTTAACCGAAATTTTCGGCAGAAACCAGGCAGGCCAAAATAGAAATTTCGGTTTCGGCCACAGACCGGTGCCGAAATTTCGGTTTTTAGCCGAGAGTCCATTTCGGTGAAGCAGTAAGTCACATCTCGCCACAATATTCGAACTCCTATTTGATTTGGAGCTCACATAAATTAATTGCATATCTACATGTCTACATCGTAAATCGATTACTTTCGCACCGAAATAAATCCCAGTCTCTGTTGACACTGCTTACATCGTTAACCTTACCAGGAACTGGCATGCTAAAGGCACCACTAGTCGGAGATTATGAGCAGCCAGATGAATTTAATTTGTATAATAATTTTTTAAAATTGTTTCGAGTAAATATCTATGAACGCTTGCATAAAGAGGTCACCTTACGTAACTTACGTGATCAATCATTATTAATGCGAGGGCCGAACAATAATTCCTTGCCGACAAGCCGTAATTAATAAACGAGAATTAATTACCTTAAACTGCATTTATTGTTTTTTAATGTAGTTCACCTCAAGTTAGAAAAAAAAATTACATTACGAATTCAAGTAGTCCAAACCGGTTTTAAAAAAAAGATTTAATTGGGTCCGAAAAATGTTTTGCACCTCCGCTTTCATTTCATCATAATCTGAATGCCACCCTCAAGTGACTAAAGGTCCAAATTAGTAAAAATAGCTAGATCCATTGTCTTGACTATAGGGTATAGTATAGGTCCGATTCGTCCGATAGTTGGGGTGTATTTATTTTATCCACTGTAAATTCGACAACTTTAGCTTCATGAGCAGAAAAGTTGTCGTTTTGCGGGGAATGTCACAAAATCAGCTTCTACATTTATTTATTTATTTCGGAATGCGGTGATTAAATTAGCCGAAAATGTGCAACAATATACATAATGTATCGTATATTCATGGGATAAAAAGTCGATTAGGTGAACACATTTATAGTCCCTGAAAAGTATCCCATAACATGCGCAGCGGATGGAGCAACTTTCTTTCTCCGGTAGGGAAAATGACCCCTGTTTCCACTGGAGTCTTGTTTTGACTCGGAATCATTGTGGTGAATACATGCAGCATGTTCTTTCAAAGTCCGAGGCAAAAATATTTTTTGTGACGTTTAAATCGGTGTAGTAATCGTTTGCATACTGTCACCTATTTTGCTTTTTGGTCTGACGGAGCAGCATTTTGTTACATCCAGGGCGCAAATTTTTCTTAGACCAAGTTCTAGAGACAAATTTTTCAGAACCGAACAAAATGGTATCTTCAAGTCACTAGCTAATTCACTAGCTGTAGGCCATCGGTCAGATTCATCAAATTTTTTTTCGCGCACATAATAATAATCTTCAGTTTTGGGAGAAATTGGTGTCCTAGGGCTTTTTTTGTATTTGACTCCGTTACACCAAGCTTAAATTTTGCAACAAACTTTGTGACACTTTGAAACGACAGAACACGTCCCGTAAACACTTGCAAAATTTTATGGGTTTCCGTTAGTTCCCTTCCTTCAATAAAAATTAATCACCGATCGTTTCTCAAAATACGACTTTTCCAGGATAAAGTCAGAATTGAAATGAAAAGTTCACCGACCCGTTGGTGGAATCTCATAAATGGTATGCGTTCCTAAACATTCTTGTGTCGCTGAATTAAGCCATTCTACTTATACTTAAATGTATCAGGATGCGTCGGTAAAACACGTCAATAAAAAATCAAATATTGTCGGGGAATGTGAGGAATTAATTTCAGAATGTTGGGATTAAGACGGGAACAAAAAGGCATGGAATTATATTGCTCAGACCTCGTATGTTATTGTAGGAGTAGATTCAACCGAAATTACATAGGTAGTTTTAAATGTCACACAATTTTTATCATGTTGCCATTCCTAAGTACGATCGAGCTAATGTGACTAACAAAATTGACAATAACAGGATATTCGCGATTCAGAACAATGCCGATGATACACTCGTACGTTTCAATAGTAAATAGCGGAACAGTAATAAACAAAAATGAAAGTTGTAAAACTGCCTACTGATCTGCCGCCGAAATAAATACCAATACCAGTACCTAATGTCTCTACAGATGTCAAAATCCCTGCCTTCGCAGCTAGGTCATGATCGATTGCTTTTCTCGAATTTGCTGAAGATTGACAGATTGGGTTAGATTAAATTTTAAATCACAACATGATTTACATGTATGTCTGCATCAGCTCGCAGTCGCAAGTATATTTTTCATTTGGTGAATAATGCTAGTTTTCCGGACTGCATAATGACAAGTATGCATATACATAACAAGTATAACGAATATCATTTTGCTTTTGCGGTTTCCTCTTGGTCCAGGGTTCAGTCAAAGTGGTCAGTAAAGCAGCGGCTTTTTATGAGGAAGTTTTGGTGAATAAGTGTCATTTCTGAAAGGGTAATTAGGATGTATACAATTTTTAATACTCTTAAAGTAATGATTAGCAGTTGGAATTTCGTTAGGTCGGTTCGTTCTTGTGAAAATCACACGCGTCACATAGTATTATTAGTTTTACTTGGGTATACTGACACTGTCTGTCTTTTCACCAGCCCAATCAGTTAGCAATATAGTGTATAATGACAGCTTTAGGAACTTATATAAACAATGACGTTCACAGAAACTAGTTGGAAGACTTTTTTTTTTACTAATATGTGTATGTACTCATTGATTTTACATGATTTGTGTTTCGTGTACCAACTTGACTTCTGAGCTTTACTGGAATTGGACCTACTCGTACGTTGTAAGTATACATAATATTGAGAATGAGAAGACCAGTCCGCGTGGTTACGTACCATGATACATGAGTCATCTCGTTAGCGGATAGTTGTAGTTGGACTTGCCGATATTCTCACAAAATAATTGACTCATTTCATCCGACATTAAATATTCCATTTATCCATTTCCTTCGTTCGTTTGAAGTTGGAGTCAGTCGGTTAATTCCTGTGGTTTGGTTATTACGAGAAAAGTTGAACTCGACATAAATTATCATTGATAATCCGTGTGCGTGTGCATACAAGTTATTAAAGTCCGGACTCCGGAGGACAAAGTAAAAAGTAAGTAGGTTCGGTACACATTGTGAAGGATTTCGAAGTATCAATTATCATTTCCTGGCTACATGCACGTACTGGTTCACTTTTTGTGTAAATAAGTTATCAGTTTCAATCGAGTTGAGATAACTGATAAGTTGTACTTTCACTGTGTGTAATCCAACCACCCGAATTGGTACATTTAATTAGTTTTAACTAACTCTTGTCATTAAAAGCCGAACGCCGGTTGGATTTGTTTGTAAGCTCTAAAATTAATAGTTTTAATTTGTTCTTAATTACTCAAAGTCACCAAATTAGAGGTAGCCAATAATGTTGTGTTTACAAACGCCCTTAACAATAATTGCATTTTGACGATCTGATTTTAGTAAGTGTGTCTAATAAGTAATTTTTTTCAGATCTCAAATTAGAGAAGTAAATAGAAGTTATCAAACATGAAGTCTTATTTGTGCTACTGCGTTCTCGTTGCCCTCATCACTATTACCCATGGGCGTGAAAAAGTGAATGTCCAGGAGGAAGTCAATAAAATAACAGCAAAGTTTGAAAAGTTTGAGAAACCAGATCCCAAAATAATAGAAAGCTTCATCGAGCAAATCAAAGCATCCTGTCGCACAAATCGTACCATTGAGCCAGAAGTTATGGTAAGAGGATTTTGAACTTTTTATTGAATTTTTATTTGAATCAATAGGGTATATTGGAAAATATTTTTTCTATTAAAGGGTAACATGACGACGTGCGTGGGGAAATTGTTCAACCAAACTGCACTGACTACCGAAATTCAGGAGGCAATTCCAAAGGGAGACCTGGATGACGTATTTAAGAGCGTCTGTCTCAAATGGCCCAAAGTAAAAAATTGTATGAAAGAGGGTTTCGACGTTATGGAAGAATGTTGGGCTGAAGGAACCCGTATCACTGTCGCACTTGATGCCATGGTCCAATTTTTCTGTGAACAAGATAACAGTGGTGCCAGAATCGCATGTAAGAATTATTGAGTTTTAAAATATTCGAACGTCCAATGCATTAGCTTATTAGCCGTGTAGCATAGTTTGTAAAATAAACATTTTCTTCATTTCTTGTCTAGTGTTTTTCGCCGAGGGTGGGCTTACATGTTTGGAAACACATGGCGATGCAGTTCGCACTTGTGTCAATGAATATTTCACTGAAGAAAATCAAGATCTCTGCTCGTAAGTTTGTCCTCATTGTTTAAGTCGTTGTATTAAACAATTCAACAACAAACGGATTGCAAATACTCTGAATTTTGATTTCAGGAGCGTTGGACAAATCCACCAATGTTTAACACCTTTGAGGAAGTGCAAAGACGTAACGCCAGAAAATCTGATCGGCTCTATGGTCCGACAAGTCGGAAAATCTCTCGATTGTCCACCTATATCTGACCTATACACTGGTCGTGCGAACGGTGACTCTTCATCGGCCTCATCGCATTTTGTTATCGCGTCATCCAGTTTTTTCTTGGGTGTCATTGCATTTATTTTAGCTAACTAATTTGTACATCTGGTTACTGTTGTAGGTTTAATACTCTAATTAATGAATTTAATGAGCATATTTTGATAAACGGCGAGCACAGTATTTTCGATAATTTTTTCCAGAGCTTTCCCTAGCACGTCACACATTTGGTTAACGTTTAGTTAACATGTAATTTATTTTGTATTGGATGTAGCCTCAGTCGCGTAAGAATTTTCGCGAAACAACAGCTATCTGGGGTTATGAGGTTTTCACTTGTCTATGCAAAACTAGTATTCTCTTTGTAGCACCTTAACTCAATCCCATTTAATAAGGTTCTTAAGTATTTAGGGAATCTAGTTTGAACGAGTTTTAAGTTTTAAGTAAGTTCAATTGTCTTGAACAAGTCCACGTGAACAAAACACCAAAATAACGTACCTTTTTGTTTCCTGCCTTTATAATTAATATCAGTTTTGCTCGCCCTTTCCGTTTTTTGAGAATTCAAAGTACATGTTTTCATTTACTTACTTCGTCGTAAGTCAATGGCATAACTCAATTCATTTATAGTCTTCGAAGATTGCTGTAGTACCTAATTTCCGTATTCTACACGACTATTTTTATGGTTTCAAACTTCATTTTTTGAATAGTTATAGTTAAAAGAGTGTGTAACATCTAAGAGCTCAAAGAAACCAATTACGTTGCCAAAAAATTTTCAGGAAAAATTGTTTATTGATTGCTTTAGTTGCAAACGGCGTGTGTCCCATCGATTATTACTTGCCGGTTCTATGAAGACTGACTTTCCATGTCAGTCGTAAGATCCGGAAATATCATTTTTTCCAATAGTCGCCTTCCGGTTCTCGAAGTGAATAATGGTAACGTTATTTCCCACACTCGGATGTTGTTTCTGTTTCCGAGAAGGTACGCCATATTTGGCGAAAAATCTGTATGTACAATATTAGGACTGAAGTGTATTAGGTAGGCTTTTAATTTAGTGACGGATACCTGTGCTCTGAGCCCAGTAACTGGACCAATACTATGTCATTCATTTAGTGTGAAATTTTTCCAAATTTTGACGATTTACTATTTTTTTGAATTTGAATTGATTTTTTAGCACGTGCTCATTTCTTCTTTATGTGCAAATTGATTATTTGGTGGCATTTACGAAGCTTTTATTTGTAGTATGTAAGATTCGAGCGGAATTCTGTTGTAAACCTTAGTGGGTGCATCAATCCAATTTTTCAAATAAATTATTAAAAGCTAAGAAGGGATATTCTCATCATTGGTTGTAACTCATTCGTTCCTTATTATTTGTAAAATTAGTTCGTACACTTAAGTCATCAATTCCATAACCCATACAACATCAAGCACGTCACATTGATTTATCGATGTTAGTGATAATGGTGAGATAATTAGTTAACGTAACCTGTAAATATTGTTGTGCCTGTGACTTTGCTCCAGTTTTTTACTGTCAGTTTTGTATTTCACGTTAGTCAGAATAGCCTTTCTTGAATAAGCCATTATAGTTGTAACTAGTAACTTATTGTTAATGACGACTGAGCACCTGCTCACAATTATTATTCATCGTCTTTCTAAATTATATTACGTGAAATGTAATTGTCTCATCATGCCCCTTCAGAATATTTGAAAGTTTAATGATTTTGTAAAACGAAGTAATAGTTGTTCGTACTACAGACTATCAGAAAGAGGAAATTCATTGACACCGATCTGCGATTTGATAATTCCTTTGTGATTATGAATTAATATCTGTTTTTCTCAGTGTCCTCAAATAATTAAAAGTTCGGATCTGCTGAATAATGGAGTCCACTTTGTTGATGGAGAATATGGTCAATCCCTGAAATGACGACAGACTTAACAGCCAATATGAATGAACTGTATTATCGTACACTGTGGCCTACCGAATTGTAACTATTAGATTTGAACAGACTACATACACTACAATTCAAAAGTCCATCTCAACCAACGGAAGTTAGGATTTCTTGAGTATCGCTAGGATTATGGACAGTAAGTAAACGTCTTCTCTGGTTTCATGGATTAGATATGTATCTGACTTCCGGATTATACATGGACAATAAGAATAAGATCATCAAAACTAAAGTACATAAAATGAAATATTTTCAGGCTCTTTTATTATTTTAGCCTTTGGAAATAAAAAACAGTCATTTGTTCTAATTTTTACAAGACAAGTCCGCCGGCATAACCGAGTCCGGCATTATTGTAGGTGAAACTGTTGAGTCCAACGGTATTGTAACCGAGTCCATTGTAACCGAGGCCATTGTAACCGAGGCCATTGTAGGCGAGTCCTGGGGCTGCGTAAACAGCTGGAGCAGCTGCAACGGTATTGAGGACTGGCGCAGCAGCGTAGGAAACAGCTGGGGCAGCATAAACAGCCGGTTGGACAACGGTAGTTTTTACGATTGGGGCGGATGGCACTTCGACATTATAAGGGACAGGGACTGAGCGATAACGGACCTGAAAGACATCATCATTAAATTATTAGGAGCAATACCAATAAAACTCGCCAAATCTACGATAAACGGTTCGATATAAGGAATGTCTGACACTTTGGGTTCCAAATCTGAGATCGATATTACAGGATGTGTTCGATAGTTGACTAACTATAAAGTTTCCGAAATAAACTGTTAGTTCTTACCTCTGGTTGATCAATTGTGATTGGTTGTTTAACGACTGATACTTCTGGAGCGTTGTAGGAAACGCTTCCGAGAAGAGGTGCTCCCAAAGCTGGGCCAGAAGCGAAGCTTGCTCCTCCAGCAATGATACCACCTGCATTGGCGGCGCAGAAAAGAGTGGCGAGGACGACCTGGATGGAACACGTTGAAAAATTATTTAAAAAAAAATAAAATTTGAGAATTGAAAAACTTTAGCCAAGATAGACGTGGAACTTCCGTCTAAAGTTACTCGACGTTTAGACATGGCTTTAGCGGCATGAGATATACCTTTAAACCGTTTTTTTTACAACTAATGGCTAGTTAGTTAGTTAATAACTGAAAATAACTAACTATATAACTAGCCATTGCGGTTTTAACTGTGCAGAAAATATTTGTCTCAACTTATTGCACGTTGGGATATTCTGCTTCATTGCTTCTACGTTAGAAGTGATTTTAAAATATTTGTTTTCAATTATTATCGTTTTGCTTTCTGTCATTTTGGTTTCTAATTTTGGTATGGAATATTTCAAACAGAAAAATCGAAACTTGAAAGACTAATAACCAGTTATTCCTCAAAATGACTTACAAAGGTATACATGTTGAATGAGGATTGATCAAATAAATCTGACTGAATAAGCCTAGTCAAAGAATGAGACTTTTATACGTCCCTTCCACCTCTAATTTCATCATCCATGTACTCGGCAGGCAAATTATTTGCTATGCATGCGTTTTCCGTCTGGAGTTTTTTTAAAGGACAATTAAGGAAGATTGGGAATGCGGAATTTGAATCTCATGAGCGGAATTACACAGGTGAAGGAGTTATGCACACACAAATTAAATATACAGGAACTCCAACCACTAAAAAAATTAGAGTTGTATTCAGAAGCCTGATGTTATGAGCACCCATTCCATTTCATTAGCATTCCCTTTCATTACAATTGAAATTCGATGAATTTTACCAACTCCTTCAGACGAGTATACAAATACAAAGTGGCCCACACGACCAGGACGACACCACACCCAAACTTCAAGGTTTCTAAGGTCTGCCGTTTCTCACATAATTTGCACAGAACTTTTTATGCTATGTTCTTGTTACGGTTTTTAACTTATAAGTTTGAGTCATATAGGATGTTGATTTACCCGCACCTTTTTGATAATTTACTACTAAGGACAATTTAACCACTGCACTGCAACAACCCATATTCTTATAAATACACCTGTGAATGCTTATACATCGTTTATCGTACGCTTCCTTGGTTATCTTCTTACAAATTGTAAGTGTAAAGCTTCCGAATCGGAGTATTAGCGTATTTATTACTTGAACCTTTGAATTCTTTCGACCTTTGTCGAAACACACAATGTCGAGGTCAATGTTCTTTCTCCGAATGTTTATGAACAAACTTCGTTTTCGAACCGATCATCATAATATTGTGTGATAGTATTTGCGAAACGCTACATGAATTGCGAAAATAAATTCATTTAAACGTTCCTTTGACAAACTATAGCGCGATGGTGTATATTGAGGAAGAATTTTTGATGATTCATTGATGAATGAAATCACAAAAACCACAGTCGAGCATTAGTTTCCGATTTTGTGGTTAAACTATTATTTCTTCATGCTTTATAAACTTTTCTCGTGTGATGTATATCTATAGAAAATAAGAAAATTATGATTTCATAAATAATGATGCATTCGGGAATCAAACGAAAACCACTATCCTGGTATCGTATGGTTAAGAATAGAAACTCTTGCTCACAACGTTGTTAAGTCAATGCTGAACGTGGAAGAATTACCAAAAGTTGCCTTCGTACATTAATTTTTTTCAAACCATTGGTTTCAATTAAGCATCGTTTTTCAATTTTTTGAAATGAAGTTTTTCTGCTCTCCAAACATTTATTTGAGTTTCATCGTTTTACTGGTTACGTTAAAACTCGTTGCAAATGCAAGTCTTACTAATTTCTACCCCACCGCTGATTCCGAATTAGATGATTTGTTGGAAGTGTGTGACAAGAAACGAGTTCATGGAGTTGATAACACAATTGTAAGCTACTAATGTATTAATTCTGGCTTTATATATGTGTACCAGATTTAGGCCAGATGTCATAATAAATAGAAGGCAAATTAGAATCCTGTAGATAGTCAATTGCGATATGTCAGTTACTCTTTCAGTCAGTTTCCGGATCAATTGAATCTGAATAGATTTAGAAAATAAACAATTTAGCCCGATTACCCAACTGGTGTTCGAGAGTTTCTGACGACGTTTTGTATCATCTGGTCTGGGAATTTTATATCAGGTTCAAACTGCTCATTATGTAATCTGAATCGAATCTAATAAAGAAATGCCTTCTGTAGTCTCTATTTTCAATGTTTCTTTAAACCAGAACGAACTTGGAGCTTGTCTCAAAAGAACGCTTACAAATCCGAGGTCAATGGCGAACATGTCCAGCAATGACAACAGGAGTCTAGAGTGTCGTGATCCCAGGAATTACAGAGCATGTTACAGTCCGGTCGTGCAGAAAATTAATATGTGTGAACCCGGACGAGGGGATACTGTGCAAAAAATACAGAATGCTTTATACCATCAATTTTGTATGGATGGAGGAAGTGAATTGAAAAGAAGTAAATTCTCGGAGTAAGTTTACTCGGGTCAGATTACTGAAATATTGCTCATTTTGTTAAAGTTCTAGAGAAGTCAGGTCAAGATGGGTGTCCTCTCAATTATGAGGTTGCAGAATGTACTTCTGATTCCCAACGGGATGATTGGAGAAGCTTGGATGTGTGCAAGTAATATTTGCAAATATTTCACATATTAGTTTTTGTGTGTTCAAAACTTTTATAATTTCATCCTTATTTTTGCAGGAGTTTTCGTGCATTCAGACTTTGTCAAAAAATAGCAATGTTGCCTTGTTCAAATGATACACTGACAAAATTAATTCTGGATTCTTACGAGCAAGTTGAGAAGGGCCTAAACTGTTCGAGTGTAATATCTTCTGGAAGCTACATTTTGCAACTCACATGGATCACAATTCTTCCACCAGTTCTGCTTCTCTCGTATATCTCTTATAGTTCGTTAATATTGTTGAGTACCTTGAAAACCGGACAAATGAAAAGCTGTTTATAATTTTTATTATTCGTGCTATCGTATCTTAAATCCCGTAAATAAACGTTTTTACTGCACTTTTAATTACACGAAGGAATGCGTTGAATTATGAAATGAAAAACTTTTGCAATTGTCGCTGCCTGATTTAGGATTTGATTCTTGAAGCTTTGAATTATACAATCTCATTTGGGACATGATACTTTCCAATTCTCTAATTTGATTTGATTTGATTTTATTTATTGACAACACCCCTTAGGTCCTTACGTTGTATAATTAAGATTTACAGTTACAGATTCAAATAATTTAACATAGCACAAATTACGAACTCTTATTACTACTGTTGCTAGTTATTTGAGTGACTCCAATTGCAAAAATGGAATGCACTAATTTTCTTGTGAACTTTGATAGTACGAGTCGTACATTTTGATGAAATTATCAAACTCGTGAATGGACGTTTCCGTATCTTGAAGTCTTGAAACATTTATCGAATTTTTTGAAGAAAGTAAAGTTTTTATCTCAAGTACCTACGTCAGTACATTTTCCAAGGTCACTGAAATCTATGAACGTTTGGGAATAATTTCAAGTCAATTATAGATATTAGGTACTCCGTGTACATACAGGGTGGCTCGTAACCATTGCCCCCCTCCTGATAGGGGCATCCCAAGTTGGGCAGAAAGTGAGATCCACATTTTGTAGAGAATCTTGTGTGGAATCTAGGGTGCTATTCCGCCTGAAAATCCGACGGACGGCGGCTTTAACGAGCGTTTAAGTGAATAAACGGAATGAAAAGACCCCGATGTTTTTGCAATTTCTTTTTACTTAAACGCTTGTCCCCGCCGCTACGCGAGTCGAGTTTTCAGGTGGAATAGTTCCAGTTCCTTGGATCCAATATTCCTTACAAAATGCGTATCACTCTTTTAGTCCGAGTGCCCCTGATTGAGCTGACAAGGGGGGCGCAAATGTTACGAGCCACGCTGTACATTCTTTTTTTTATAAAATGGACATGACTGTCATTTTCAACTATACAGGGTGTCTTCTTTTTTATTTACACAGTTTCCAATGGTTCTCATTTCTTAACCGCGCAAGCTAGAAACTGGATATTTGGAACATATACGGCCCTTAAGTTACTCTTCATGAAAAAAAATTGTAGTTTTCAAAAATTTCCAAAATGCTGAAGAAATTGGATGTTGAAGTGAATTTCGGGATTCCGAAAGTTTCCGAAGGCAGTTTTACAAAAATACGGTTGCCAAGGAGATGAAAATGGATGGAATTACGGTATCTCGCAGCACAATGACCAACATACACATCTCTGTCGGATTTCGTCAAAAAAACAGAAATATCGGGCTCCCACCCCCCGCTGTGGAGGAAAGGCCTCATCGACGCCCCTTAAAAAACAAGCAAAAAGTGAAGTTTCCAAACAATTTATGGTTGTCGGTGCTATGACTGGTCGCGGAGTAATCCCTGTCATCAAGGTGCCCCAAAATGTAACAACTATCTCGGAATACTTCATTCGGCACGTGTTGAAACCAATTTTGGAAAAAAAAGTCGTAAAATTCTATCCTGGAGATACCGTCAAAGTTATTTTCTGCCATGACGAAGATTCGTCGCGCGCATCCCGGAAAACCACCGCCTGTGAAGAAGATTTGAGGTCAAAACTCAGAATGACCATCACTCCCAAGGCAGAAATACCTGTCAAGAGCCATGACGTCAGTCCCACTTTTTTTCTTGGATTCGGCTTCCTAATAGAGAAGCTTATGTACCGACAGGGATCCGCATGAAATGACGTTTGGAAACTTCTCGAATCCTGAAATCCACTTCAACATCCAATTTCTTCGGCGTTTTGAAAACTTTTGAAAACTACAATTTTTTTTCTTGAAGAGTAACTTAAGGGCCGTATATGTTCCAAATTTCAAGTTTCTAGATCGCACGGTTAAGAAATGAGAACCATAGGAAACTGTGTAAATAAAAAATATCCCTCTGTAATTTATAAAAGGTTTCAAGATGTCCATCGTGCTGATTTTCAATGCCAGGTATAGATAGAATAAAGTTTTGTTGCACCATATTATAATTGTTCACTTGCTCTATATCGGTGCGAATATGTATTAAGTCAAAAATAGAAAATTATCATTTCCTTCCTGTGCTAAAGTGTGACCTAGTACAGTACAATGTTAATCAAAACCAGTCCGTATCTAAAGGAAATGAAAACCGACCTCACTTTTCCGGCTCAATTCTCGGTTCGAATAAAAAGACCGGTTGTTACTTTCCTCATCTGACAGACATTAGTGTGAATGATTAATTTTCAATCCCTTCGCATAAAAATGCTTTACTTTCGTTTAACTCTGGCTCTTTTTATTGTTGGAAAGTTTGTTGGGAGCCAAGAATTACTTCCATTTCCAACACCGTTTGCAGAACTTAGTCGAATCCAAGCGGAATGTGAGAAAGAAGGCATTCCAAGAATCAAGGAAACCAAGGTAGAGTGATTTAAATATAAAAATAATTAAAATTATAGCCATTTCACCCAGAGTACATGAAAGGAGAATGGGTAAGGAGATAGCCCGTAAGGGTGATTTTTCACCAATTCAAATTTATCTCA
>JAQFYE010004383.1:0-13477 GCA_034694305.1 Protaphorura glebata
CATGTACAGAACTGACTTTAAAATTTCTGCGTGTGAAGAAATCTACCAGCTCATCCCACACACAACCTCCTCGCTCCGCGTCTACCACTGAACTCCAAGAACAAGTTAGTCAGAAACTTGAGTTGTCTGAGAATGAGATCTATCCTCATCAAGAAACCCCTTTTCGAATCAAATATACTACGACTGTGGAAATCCGAAAGCATAGTGAAAGCACAAAGAAGTTCGAAATTCGAATTTCTCGTCTTAATCAATTTTGAAATAGAATACAAAAACAAACCAAATGTTCTGAAAAATTGTTTATGTTGGGTCGAGCATTATTCATTCCGGCATCTAGGAAATCTATGTAATCACTATCCCGCCGGCGCTCAGTTTCACTAATTAAATATTAAGTTATGGCAGGTAAAAATTTCACTTTCCTTTTCCTTCTTGTTTGCTGAGATGAGATATGAGAAGAATTGATTTTGACAAGTATATATATATATATGCCATTCACTTCTTTCCTACTCCTTACAATTTATAAATCCTAAAGGTCTTTGCAAATATAAAGTGTGGTCTGGTCGCCTAATTATCAATTTTACTTAGAAACATGTCAGTTTAATTTTTGTTTTCCTCGTTTGATACTTCAACAAAATCTTCAGATACGAGCCTCATTATTTTTGATTCCATTTTCTAGCATGATTGAATGATTAACAGGGAAGTCCATACGATTTTTGACACGATACGTCTTTAATTATTCAGAATTTCAGATAAGATGAACAAGCAAACTTTTTTTTTATTTTCCCCGACGGCTAATTATCTTCACCAACCTGTATGCTGTAGTACAGGGAAAGCCAAGCAACTCTTCATGTACATATAACGATTATGGGCATCACAGTAAGTCTAATCCCAGTTGCATTTTGCATGCATGAATTTGCGAGTGCAGTGCAGTGCAGTGCCAATGCCCTCGGAATAGAAAACGTGTCTTGGGAAAGAGTTAAATTAGAGCACTTCACAAATTAGTTAAGATAGAGGTTACATTCCTAATTGTCTGCATGGTATATCTCCGAGACTTTTTGTTATTTCAAAATAACCACAATCTCTGATATGCGTGAATGTGTACGATAAATAATGGTGTTCGTAGTTGAAAGGCCATCACGTTTCACAAATCATCAATGTTGTATTTGTCAAAATTCGCAACGAATTATTTTGCGATTTTGGAATTTTATTTCAAAATGAAACTGCGTCTTCTCCCGTCAATTTCTAGACTTCCTACTACAATACGATAGCATGTACTAACTTCACTGTGAGAACATGTGTAGGTAGCGTTGGAAATAAAGTGTATTCGTGCGTTCTTTTCGTTTAATTAAACCCATGAATTACACCAAGAAAATACGCTTGCCAAAAGCAAAGCTGTTTTTCATCCATTTTCAGTCCACAGGACTGGAATTCCATTCCAAACAACAAAAATACTGCCTGCAAAATTGCATGACAGCACAAAATTAAACATTCTTATGATTTTTTTACATGTCCACCGGATGATGATGCTCGCTTTCTACCCTGAAAAAATATTTGAGCGGCGCCATGATCGCAGTAAAATACATCGTGGAATGTATGAAGTAGAAATAAAATGAGTTCCGCGAAAACCCGACAAAAAAGGAGACTATGCAATAAAACTTTTATGAGAAGGAATGGTTGTTACATAATCCTCAGAAGTGTTTGAAAATGAATGCACAATAATTTGGATGATTTATATAACCGAGTACTCAAATCACGACACGACATCATGTCATTTTAGCGGGTCCATCCAACTTATGACATTCAACAATAAAGACACACCGGCGTCTTTGGATCCAACAACACCTTACTTTAAAACGTAATCGTGAACAGCAGATCCAGAAGGACGCAAATTTACTTGTCAGACGAAAGAAAAATATGAGTTTTCCGGAACGAATTTGAAATTCAAAATTAGTTCTCTAGAATGTTTTAAACTTATATCGATTTGTGGAACTACAAACCATCAAGAAGCCATTAAGTTATAATGATCTGTTTCACGAACATAGCCAAATTGATTTCCGTTGGGTGTAACATTGTTCCGACTAACAAAAGCATATTGTTTTGAACAACTATTTTAGACCTTATAAGCATTTTTTATTAATTATTCAGTCTATCAGATTTGGAGTTTGAACTGGAACTGTTGCTTGGATCTGAATCTACCTTATAGTAGTAGGTATTGTATTACACTTTTATCCTATAGGCATTATTGTTACGCGCTACAACGTTAATGACTAAAAGCATCTGCGTTGTGACGTTGTGAGCCAAAACCGTCACTGTAGAAAATCAGAAATATACGAACGTTTCTTGTCAGGGGTGACGGTCCACCCTATACAACAGAATATAAAGTACGCATTCTTATCACACAGTTCTCAACAACGATCACCTGATTCTAGAATGAAGTGAGTTATTTCTTTACATGCATGTTTCGGGAATCCGCTGGAGAAAGGAAAGAAAGGACTTTTTCCACCGAAGACCGAACAGGCATTTCCCACGGGACCAGGAAGGTAGAACGGCCTTGTCAAAATTGGCTAAGAGGAAATCATTTAACCATGCTGGCAAACTCAAAAAAACTCATAATAGGAATGCCTTTCTACTATGAGTTTTTAAGAGAAAAACGAGTATCTCTCAACTTACAATTACTAAAAGGTGAGCACGTTTCAACTCAACCCATGCGGGTTCTAACATTCACAAACTTTGTTCACAAGTCTAGTTGCAAGAAAATCCTACAAGAACAACCACCGCGCACCGGGGCCAAACTAAATCTTCACTTTCAAGACTTTGGCTGACAATAAATCACTTAAAAAGAGAGGCCTTAAAAAGCATTAAGTGTTAACTCACACATATTATCATCAAAGACGACAAAGACCCATTAACATAAAATAAAACCCTTCACTCTCATGATGTGGTGAGATTCGCTAGAGCGAGTCTTTCCTTCCCACGATTTTTTCCTCCCGACGATCATAAAAATTTACTCCTTTTGTCGCAGTATTAACCTGACATGCAGTATTAGCAATCCAACAATTCCAGAGCATAAAAACACATTAATGCTTAAATAAAAATCGAGTCGGGAACAATTCATATAATAGGTACATGGATTATTCCACTTTATGTTTTGATAACGTATGCTTGCTCCCACATAGGATTCACTAGCTTCAATTAGGGGAATAGAATACGAATAATGCAAATAGAAATTAAGCGGGTTAGTTTAATACTTGACTGATTGGTACTCTAGTCATAGTCCCTAATATGGTATTTAAGTTAGGCTTGCCCAAGTCAAGTTTTTCCTTTCATTTGCATGCATTATTCTAAACATGATTTGTTATAGGATGCTCAACAAGATGAAACAATGAGATCTTCAATTCACTTCACACTGACTTCCTACTTTTTTAACTGTACATACCGCGCTTTAAAGTATGAGCTTGAACCATTAATCACTTCAGCGAGATATGTAGTGGCCACTATATATATAACCTAACTTAAGCCAGGCTATCGCGAAATTTTCTTTTCAGTGAATTTTACATAACTCTTTAACTCTACTAAATGTAAAAATGTTCATGTATCCGGTATGCTTCGCTTGGTCAATAGCAGCTTTTATTGGAGTTAGTGGTCTTATTTTCAACTTACCTAAAAAGATTGAAAATCAAAATTGTTGTGTGGACATAAAATATTTTTAACCTTTATAACAAAAGTATAAGTATAGGTGTAATTACGTTATAGCTTTTGACAGTAATCTCATAGCGGTAAACTTATATTATGCATAAAAGTTAATACTGCAATAGGCAGTCACTGTCAGAATTATGATAAGAAGATTTAACTTCGCAAAATCAGCATTACAGCCACGGCCGGTACTTCATTCTAGCCTTGAGTATACTCGAAAGAAAACAAAATGACTCGTTCTACAGTTCCGTCATATCACAATATTTTTTTAATTTTGCGGTTTTGGTTTCGTAATAAGATCCTCAATTAAGACAACACAATATTACAATTCACATTCTATAGAATATATGAATGTGTTATTGTATTTCATCCTCTTTCTTATTATTATGCCCCAGCGAATATGACACTACAATACTTCAAGGTTAACCTTACAATGTACATTACGCTAATTACTATCAGATCCTGTCATCATAAATTAATAGACATAACAGTGTCTGAATGAGCGAACACAAATATAAACAATACGAACTACTAACCAAGATTCAATCCCAAGTTTGGCCTAAAATTATTAACCGCATGCATAATAAAGGAGTACATTCGCTCGTTCTCCAAACTGTTAATATTTAATTCCGATGAATGTTGGGCTTAATCAGCCCCACCCATTCCCTTTTGAAATAACAACATAATTCAATTCGATTTAATTTATAGACATGCTTTGCCTTCGACGCCCTATAAAATTGAAAAAACAGACAAGTTATTTTTGTGTGGCTATAAAGTCTAGCAACAGTAATTGCAAGAAACTTGCTAAATATTTATACCTATAGAATTCTATCGGGGAGATCAAGTTAACGGTTCCCTTACGTTGTTGTCAACTTAAATGCTTCCGTTCTTTGGAAGCATAAACCACTCTTTTCACGCAGCTTGAATGATGTAAAGTTGGCTCGCTGTTCTTTCGTGTGCGACACATTGTACGCACTTGATACGATAAAGAGTCGGAAAGGTGCATGTAAGGTTACAGGTCGTAGCTCAACCAAATCTTAGCAACAAAGACAGGTTGCAGCGAAATGGCAGGGAGCGAAGGCAAGATGACGACTGGCAAAGTGTCGTCAGTCATCTGCTTCAACAATCGTTATACGAACCAGAAAATGTAAAATCCAATTTGGTCTAGTCATTCACACAAGCTTACCTCTAAACCTTGGAAACGGCTTACAAATTACTCCAAGTACTGACTGTGTAGTTAGAATGATATTGTTAGTATGCACTCGGGCCAAGGGCACAAGATGAGAATTTTGTTCTCATCTGCGCAGGAAAGCCGTCGCGTCGTCCGATCAGCTTATGTTATCAATGTAAATGCAAACCATTAATGACTTAATTAACTAGGAAACTTCAACTTTTTCCAAACCGGTCAAACAATTTCTAAGAAAAATTCTAAAATAGCAAAGAAGATAGCATCGGTGGATTTTAAAAATGTATATTTTGGGTATATTTTAGTCGATGAGCCGTTCAAAAATACTTCTTTTTATCTCGATTTTTACTTAAGCTCTCGTCGGTGCCGCTACCCGCATCATATTCTACAGCGGAATACCTTAACCTTGCTCCTTAGAACCTGTTCTCTACAAAATACATAATCTCAAGTTTCCTCCGCCATTCGATCGAGATTAATACAACAAAATTGAGATTGTATATATAATATTTCGTCATCCGGTGTACCAAGAGTGAATGCACTCTTCACCACAATATTTTGAATGGTCCAACGAACAGTGCACAATTTTAACTTTAACCTTATTACCCATATGGAAGTCTGCTTTGAATTTGAATGTTGTTGTACGTATGTATCTCAGCCAGTGAATTGTGCATTGTCAGCTTCATGACAGTAAGTAAAAAATTAACGGACACGGATCACCAGACTACAATAGTAACGTAAGGACTACTTGCTACTCCAAAGCAAACTGTATTCCCCCCTCCTCCTTAAGATTCTTCTTACAAATGTCAAATCATGCTCTGAAGAAGGGTGATTTAAGATGTTTTCCTGGCTTATAGACATATTTGTAGCCTTACCTTACCGCGCAGAACGTGATAATAGGACAATTATTCGAGACGCCTGACTGGGCTATCTTGTAATCCGTATGCATTTATGATACGGAGTTATTCCCGTGAAACATCCTTTGTACAAAAATTCGACACTAATTTTTATCAGTCAGAGATCACGGTCTGTCTTTCTAGGGCCAGAAAATGTTTTGAGGTATCCCCGTCGATATTAAATTCCTTCGTGATTTACTAAACTCCATTATGACACTGTAATTACTTTACTTCAAAGCCAAAGCTAGCCAATGAATTATTACCCTGATAAGTTGGCATGGAATTACTGTCGATTCAGTGACACAGTGTAAAATTGGCTCACCTTACACGACACTCATTGATAATTCAATGATTCATCTATGATGTTTATGTTGTGTGAGCTATGAAGTTGATAACTATAATAAAACACGTAATCCATCCATCCACCCGCAATAACAATCCAATAATTATTCTACTCATGGTACTGCATTAGTTTTTTGGCTTCTCGTTCTGAGTTCGAAGCTCTGACAATGCAATGCACTAAGATGAGAACTCCTGAGGCGAAACCTTCGTTCACTTACATAATTCTAATCCACGCACCTAATAGGTCTTTGACCGTAATACAAGCACAGATATATTTGTCAAATTTGCTACGTCCATTTTGTATTGGGAAATTATTTGGACGTTTGCTTAAATTGAGTGCGGTAATCTCAACCATTTCGACCGTCACGGGTTGGCCTTTAATTGGTTCTAAATCATACAATGGCGCACATTTGAATATCTTTCTAGTTCACTGGCTTCATTTTATACCATGTGCAATGGACGACACCCACTGATCAAGCAATGTGACGTTTTTGATTCGAGGGCAGTTTCAGAAAAAATTTGAATGTTTGCTACCCTTCATTCCTAAAATTCCGAGAAAATTCCGAGGCATTCGCTAAGCGATTAGAAGGATACACGAAAATTTTTGTAACTTTCGGCCTTCAGGTTTTAGTTCAAATAAGTTGTCTCGAAATTTAGCCATTCGGATGGGTTTATGGAAAAGTAGTGTCCAAGTAATTTTCAACAAAGACCTTGGAATGTGAAGCATATGATCCACGTGGGCGCCTGTTCAAAAGGCAAAATGAGTTGCAAGTTGTCGAGCTCTGATAAAGTTATATAACCGGATCAAAAAGAAATTATCCAAGAATGTGATAGACCATGCGAAATGGGATAACCGAAATGATCCTGAGACTAAACAAGAGTTTAGTTTGGAAAAAGAAGCCACTTTACTCACTGGAGAAGGAAAATTTCTCCGCACCCATCGCACAAGTTGTGGGTTCCATTTTTTGAAGGTGTTCACCAAATCGACCTTTTACCACTTGAAAATGCAACACTTCAGGGGAAAGTGGTATTCAGGTAATGATGAAGTGAAAGCGGAGTTACAAAATTATTCTCGGACGCCACCTAAATTATTTTTTAAAACCGGTATGGACAGCTTAAAATCTAAATCGGATAAATTTATTAAACTCAAGGGAGGCTGTATTAAAAAACAAAGAATTCTATTTGATGTAATTCTACTGGTAACATGTCGTAAAAATTACAGTATTCCAGTTATTTTTTAAACAGCCCTCGTGCATAGTAACATAAGTACTACTTGCCACTCCAAAACAAACTGAATTCTCCCCTCCTCCTTAAGATTTTTCTCACAAATGTCAAATCATGCTCTGAAGAAGGGTGATTTAAGATGTTTTTCGGGTTATATAGACCTATTTCTAGGTTTGCTTCACCGTGCAGACCAGGATAATCGGACAATGAGTTATAGCGAGTTACAGCGAGTTACAAGCGCTAAACAGAGTTTAATCAAACAGACCTTATCCAGATTTAACCCGTTATCTTTCAGTATAAGTGACACCCATATTCATTAAAGGATTTAATTTTAAGTCTAGTTACAGTCCGAATTGACAACACTCACTGATGAATCTACGTGACGTATTAATCCAATCCAAACATATGATTTTTTTAATGATGTTGTTGAGGGTAGGGGATTGCGCCTGACACCAAACACTTAACTGACATGACCAATGGCCGAATCAAACACTCTAATTTCGTAGAACATTTATGCAGGCGTTTCGTGTGCTAAATCACTTTATCACTTCATTATTGATATGAGTTATGGAGTTGATACCAGAGAATAAAATATAAAGCGCGGACATCACTCGGAATCACTCTGTATTAAGTTGGTCATAATGGCTTTCGATGAAGAAATTCTTAATTTTACATTGCAACTTTTTAGACATGTGCTTCCGTACAATCCTAATCCAAGTAGGCCCATTTACGTTTACGACCTATCGAATCGGTGATCCTTTGACATTTTCTGCCTACAACATGCAGAAACAGCAATTAACCGCATTCACACGAGGTAACTGTCAAAATCCAACAGACGAATTGAATTTCCCCTGTAATTAATACGTCAGGTAAGTTGCAAATCTCTCAAGAACTTGCCGAGCAACAATTTCTTGCCGTTCAAGCCTACACCAAAGTTACCAGTTGCCACTCACTTTATAATTTAATTGATGCCCTTAAAGAGAGTCATTGAAGTTGAAGTGACACATCATGCCGTGAAATTACTTAAAACTCGCTCATCGAGTTCCTTTAATTGTTCCTCAAATCTTAAAGACGTCTGAATCAGTTCAACTTTAGCCAGCAGCAGTAAGATGTGCATTTCTCCTCAAAAGTCGAAGTTTTTTTTGTTTCCTGACTTGGCTTGTTCGTGGACAAGTACTCAATTCCAAACATTATATTACAAACTAAGATCGTAACCAAGTGTCTTATATTTCCTAATAACCTATAGGTTAAGCGCGAAACCTTTCAAAGGAGAACCGACGAATGTAAAGTAGAGTAAGGATGGAAGGTACGAACGAATTTGTACAGGGTATTCCGGAAAATGGGGAACAATAATTGGTCCCTTTTTAAGAAATGAACAAACAATTATTGCTTTTTCATTTTTTTCGCATGGATACAAGAATTTAAGTTATGGCGGCCAGTGACATCGAAGTCATTTAAACCAAGGCTCCTTGACAACCATCTCCCCGCCTCACAAGGTTAGCTCATCCGCAATTTGTTTTCTGAAAAGTTGTTTGTTTTTGGCTTTGGTGTACAATTTACATGGGGGTAGATGGAGGTTGTACACCGAATCCAATGGCGCCACAACCCAGAGTGATAGAAATCCGAAATGTCAAATTTTCTGAATTTCAAACACGCATGAGCTATGATTTAAACAATAAATTGGAGCCATCCAAATTCGCGTTGGTTCCAAATTCTGTTGTGACAATAACATAAATTCATGTATCCATGAAATGAACAAACAATTGCTTTTTTTTAATTTTCTGGAAAATTGTGAATATTGACCACACGTCCTGAGGAAGGGAGGGGAAAAACCCCCGAAAGCTTGAACACAAATAAACATATTTTTGCTCAAAAAGCAATCCATGTCATCCGTAATCCGTACAGAATTATTCGACATTCAAACAATTGCTCCCTTTTTCAGGAACACCCTGTACATCACACACCTTCCCATCCGACATTAATCTCCTTATCTGAATTACACTGTACTTCGATTCTTTTGTTCGAGCCAGCTAATGACGTCGACGACATCTCATCGATTCCACTCACACAGACAGACAGAGTCACTTCGAATTTTATAATGGTTTCTATTGCTATGCATCACTACAATTCTTCATACTTAACACAGTGAACTTTGACTTCATTTTTGGTTAACAACGAAAAAGACAACGGAGAACACGAGAAGTAATGATAGGCATCTAATCTAGAATCGAAATCTGCCTTTGTACCACCATGCACGATCTAGTATTAATCAATCTTAATCATCCGTGAGTTTCGTGACATCCATTCGCATTATTCGGTGAGTTTTCATAATAAAAGACTTTGCTTTGAGTTGAGTTCGAAGAAAACTTAATTTCCAAGTTCTTTCGGCTCCTGATATAAACCGGCGATAGTCATCAAGATAACAGTATTATTCTGCATTTTATAATTCTTAGACTGAGATGTTGCATGAGAGACGTGTCAATATCTTTAAAAGAAAGTCTTAAAAACGGTTTCGACTATCAAGACATGAATGACTACTTTCATAAGACCCAACAAAATCCACGACTTTTAATCTTGACACCTATGAGAGACTCTTATTGGGCGTCGGAAGCCAAGATTACGTTTTGAAATCGGCCATTTATTTGCACACCTGGTGTTGCAACACATTAAATACCTATTCAAATAACTGCTTCTGGCATGGAGTAAGTACACTTCTTTGAGTATAATTTTCGCATCATGTAATAAATTTTGCAGTATACGGAATCCTATTCATGAATCTAGAATTATAGTTACTCGAGACTTTCGTCCTATAAACATATCCGCGCCTCGTAGAATCCGGTAGGTTTTGAGTTAATCGTGTGCGTTTCTAACAGAAATTGATGGAGTACATGCATAAAGTCTTACTGCCATATAGGGCGAAATTCCTTGCAAGTCATTAATAATGGTATTCATCGATACTTAACGAGTGCTCTTAATAACGTTCTCGTGCTTGCTGAGAGCGTGTTGAACGAGAAAATCTCATAATGCTCTACAATTGCTTGGAGAATTAAAAAGAACATGAGTCGGAAGCTGTGCCGGAGGACAAACCAACAGGACATTAATCTTAAACTAGTTCTTTTCTCATGAATGAATGCGTGAATGAATTGCCTCAAAACATTGGGCCTTCCTCAATAATAAGCGTGCTCGCCATTTCAACCACAGGAATGTACACAAGTACAGTATTTTTTGCAAATCCTGCCAACTTAAATGAAGCTAACAAGGGAAGGCTGCCAAGCAAAGGAATCCCTAGCTGGCTGCTTTACGATGAGCCAAACAATTTTCTCTTATTTCTAAACAATCAACAAAGTGAAATGGTTCTCTTAAATGAGTCAACTGAGGAATGAAAGTGTAAATCAGACGAAGTACCTACTCGAATATCTACGTATGCTATTATTATCATTTAGAAAAATGCAAATAAAATAAATAATAAAATGCTCTGCTCTGGCACAAGTCTCCTGCCAGGATAACGAGATGAATTGAATAATTTGATTCTCCCTGGCATGAACTAACTGCATGGTTCTTCCTTGTTTACAAATTGAAAATAACGCACTCACAACTCTTTCCTTATTTCCAAATGTTTAAGACATGACAAATACTAGTTAGGGCTTAGGGGGATGCGCTGTGTTAAACCAATTCATGTTGAACAATTTGAAGAGGCTATTGTGCCCTCATCCTGAGACATCCTGCGACATCCTCAAGTTGAAACCTCGTGAGAGTCACAACAATGGGTCAGAAATATAGAATAGATGTGGCGAAAATTAGCTCGACTCGACGTTAGCGAAAACAATAGAGTGGGATGGAAGAGAATAATAGCCAAAGCTGAATTGCTTGAATTGACGGGCAGACTTACTTGAGGAGGAAGAGAATCAGAATCGCTCTCTTCGTGCGTAAGACGATGAGCCCGATTTTTCTCATCCTCTTGATCCAATTCCAAACCACATTGTTTACTCAACGAGTTGCTCAAACTCAAACTCTTTGTAGCTGCCAAAGTAAGGGAAGAATCAGAGTCATAACTTGCCCCGGGTCCTGTACCTATGTTCAAGAAGAAATTACACCAAAAACATATCAAATTAGAGATGATATTTAGAAATTGAGATTGGAGATTGGTACAGTATTGGAGATATAGTGAGCAACATCGGGCTTAATTATCCGCGAATTTGAGTTGAATTGGTTTTAAAGACTGGTAGTTAGAGATAGTAATGACTTTCCGACATTAAAAGCAAATAATTTCCTGTGATAGACTTGATTGATAAAACATGCCTGAAATACGAAGAGCGATATCAGCTTATTGTTTAAATCGTTGGAACTTTCTCAAGTGAACTGACCAGTATTAAATGAGGAGAACCCTGATGGGTCAACAGATGGATGATGTGAAGTCAGACCATTCAAATATTCATGAACGTGGTGTGAGATAGCGTGAGATTGATGTTCTCCGGGAAGGGAGTCATGATCACGAAATAAAAGTCCAACGGAATTCAATCCAAAATGACTGTTTGGGTCACCGTTGAACGCTGCGTGGGCCTTTTCTAGAAGAAGTGCAACCCCGGAGTCATTTGTTGATTGGGACCCAGATGATGGCCGGTCAAATCCAGACACTCGACTTCGTAATCTGCCACTACAAAAATACACAATCAAAACAGGCCGAATAAAAAATATGACGTAGAATTAAAGTCAGAACAGAAAATCTGAAATTAAGATCACGTAAAGTGTCAAGTGTGAATAATTTGTAAATATCCATGTATATTTTGTAGTTGGAAGTAAACATGTAATTTTAGCCGGCCGCATCATAACTAGACTTATGTTCAGTCTATATATTTTCGTGCACCAAGATAGATGCTGCAAATCAGAAGGATGTCAGGATTTGTTCGTGATGACAATTTTGCGATGCCCATGCCCGGTCTGGCCCGTACCTCCCGTTGATCTAACTGTATATTGGACGTGAAAATGTAACGCGCTGCAAAATCTTCCGTAACTGATCCATATGCTAGACAAGTGGCTTTACATATTACTGTAATTTCAGCTACAATGTTAACGTTATGCACCCAATGGGTAATCGCTCATCTCGGATTTTGAGATGTCGAAACGAAAAACAAATTACATCGTGCATCTTACACCTCACATGCAAACAAAACAAGTTTTTCCAATAACAATACAAATTACAGAATACACGGATTAGATCAACTAATTTTCCCCAAACCGGACTCAATACCATTTACACTTCATCCATCGTCCGATCATTCCTTACCGCATCCTGGCGTTATGACATGAATGCCCAAAGTGATTTATGACTTGTTGTCCTGGGTTCCTCTGTTACCTAAATGAAATGATGACTGGTTAAGGTCTGTACCTCAAGTCAAACTGACGCTGAATAATGCATGGTTAATTTCATTCCTTGGGAAGTTATAATAACTGAATTAAACTGGAACGTATACGAAACATGCATAATATATCACAGAGAGTCTGATAAAATCAAATCTCTAACATAACCGGACGTCCCCGAAGTAAGTTCGGAGGGTACAATGAGGAACAATGTTGTTATTTGCTTCAATTTGATAGTACCATATCGAGAATTTATTTTTTACAGATATACGGAGAACACTTCATGACACAGACTTTGACTTCCGTTTGTTTCGCAAAAAGTGTCGAACAATAGAATACGAGGTTCGCACGAAGCCGTGAGACCAATACATAATTGAGCTTGAACCTTGCCGGGCAACCTGTAGACACAACAGAACGACAGGCGGATATAAGAATACGTGACCAACAATTTATAATTGATTTAGTTAAAATCACATTAGAAAAGACAAAAAAAAGCAGGAACAAACAGTTACAGCCGTTAAAATTCTATTTGATTTGTTTAGTGCACGAGATTCACTAAAAATTGTTCAAGAACGCAATTGAACATATGTATGTATAATCCAGTGTACAGTTATGTCATTGTTCTACAGAACCCACAAGACACCTGGAGTTCCGAAGGTCAATGTCTGGTACAATTAAGGCTCGGATCAGATCAGATAATTCAGATCAGATATCAGATCAGATCAGATACGGATCAGATAATTTTTAATTTTTATCTGATCTGATATTTTCGGATAAGATCGGA
>JAQFYE010004384.1:0-13476 GCA_034694305.1 Protaphorura glebata
CTAATACCGGCTAATACCGGCTAATACCGACGTACATATACCGTCTAATACCGGCTAATACCGGCTAATACCGACGTACATATACCGTACAACTATTAACCCAAAAAATACATCGCTTAAGCCAAAAAGTATATTACACCTAGTACTCACTTATACCGAAAATCATCTAGAACTTAATAGCCTACATTTATCTGGATATTCAACATCTTGATTTCAGTTTGAGTTTGGAGAATCATTTGGAAGAACTACAATCAAACTACAGAGACGTTTTCGAAGGCCCACCAAACATCACTTCTTCTGAGGAAGCCTGGGCTGCTTCTGACTCAAGAAGCTTTGATGCCGAGGAAGGCGCCATTGACATGAAATCGTATATAATTTAGACTTAGCGTTTCTATTTGAAGACTGACGATTTATTTTCATTCGTTTGATTCATCAGTGAAATTAATTTCCATCAGTCGTATTTGTTCAATGACCTACTTGAAGACAACGTCGTCCCAGCATCAGAAGTCACGGCACAAAATTACATGTATGACCCGGTCACTCCTGATACGTCGACGGAATGGGAATCGAACTCCGTCATATCCAATGTAGAATTTGAAGGGGAAGGGACTGAATTCGCCATCGACCAGGGAAAGGGAACGGACGAAGGTGATGAGAAATAAAGCCCCAATACTATTTAGATTTTAAATTATGTTTTTTCGAAGTTTATATTACTGTTTCATTACAGGTTCTCAAAATATGAATACATTCAACTGTGAGACAACCAGAACAAGTTTTGACATCTACAATCAGCTTTTAGTCCAAGCCGCTAGCAGTACCAAGGAAGTTAACGCGACATATAATAAGAATAACGATGCAAATTCCAGAACTCGAGAGCAGAAACAGAATCGGAAGGTTCTACCATCATCAATGAGACAAAAGAAGTGTGATGAGTGCGGACGAATTCTATCGACACACTCACACTGGAGACATCATGTCATGCAAGTGCACCGGAAGGAATATAAATTCAAATGTACACTTTGTGAGTATGGTTGTCAACAGAAATATGACTTTGAAACTCATAAATTAATTCACTCGGACGTGAGGAACTTCAAGTGTCATTTGTGTCTCAGGGCATTCAAACAAAAAAACAATCTTACTACACATTTGAAATTACACCAATAAAAGAATTGACTCTCAGACGAGACTGAAGTGCCTCCACCACATTTTGTATTTTTGGGTCCCATACATTTCATTATCATTTTTTTAGATCCACCGAAATCTGCTTTGAAATAGGTCACTGTTCGCGACGTTAACGAGAAGCTTTGTACAAGACCTCGGGTCAATCGCTCTGGCGGATATTACCTCGGATACATCTCCATGCCATTCAAGCTTGTAACCCAGCACGGGTCTCGGGTTCGGGTCCGGGTCGCGACTTTTTTTCTGTAGACGGATTCGGGCCCAGAGACTGAAACTCGACAAGAATACATGGCACGGCATGCATGTCTACTGTCTTGATCTGACTAAAATTGTATGAACTAACTGAAATATTTCAATTTCAATTGTATTACGCGAGGAATAAACGCTAAATGCAAATAATCTTTGGTTATTTTGGCATTCAGCATTTCCTCCTCTAGTAATTTAGTTGTAATTTCAAACTTTGTATTGAAATTCATATATTTCAAGCTCTCAAACTGTTAACCTTTTAGGGTGGGGACATTACAACAGTTGCTTAGGATATCAATGACTGTATCATATCTAAAATTTATACAAATCCAACAGTATATGACCACATCGACACACTGCATGGGACGTAAATATTCAATTAAGCCCGGACTTAATTTCTAGTCTTCGGATATTGTCCGAGACTCCATTTGACCTATATTCGTTAAATGACTGCATGGAAGTTCATGTAGTGCAATAAATCAAAATAGTAGACATATTTTCTGCACACAATTTATTTTCTCTTTGATTATGTATACATAAGTTGCAGGAGAAATCAGTGTAGTATAGGGTGTTCTTGAAATCATTGACGGCGGTGACATTTCAGTCGAGTTCATGATTAGAAAAGAGAATAAGAAAAGAAAAAATGTGTCCACTGACTGAGACACACAGAGTGATGAGATGAAGGCAAGTAAAAAGTCTTCGGTCGTTGTCTTTTGGAGAGTTGGAAACGGATACAGGAAAGATTTATTGGCATTTTCCTTGGCCGCTGCCGTTATGGACGATTTTTCGGAAGCGGTGATGTACACCGAAGCGCCATTCACCTTGTTTGAAAACAATCAGAATTTAAATTAAGAAATGAATCATAAAAAAGCAGTCTGGTGGAAGCCGAATTGATTTTTTTTTGGCTACTATAGTTCATACCTTGAATTTATTAACGAATAACAAGTACCCCTTTGAATAAACAGTGACCTCAATCTAAGGACTTGAAGATAAAATGAATTTTGGTTTTCGTGCTTGGATATCGGTTTTTGGGTTCTTGGAAATGGGTTACTAAGGTTTTTTAATGGAATTTGGGGGATGCTCGCTATTGAAGTCAATAAACTCATGAAAATCAAGTAACATATGACAAAAAACACAAAATTCTTTCGGTATTATCGAAACTGGTGATAACTTACATGATTCATGTTATTACACAAGAGGTCAACATGGGTCGTGGATCCGCTCTACTTTGACGACTCCAGCGTGGTGATAATCTCGGTATTTGTTTTCTTCCAACCTCTGCAAATAATTAATTGGAAAAAATATTTGACTTTTTGTAACCATAAACATTTGAGAACCATAAAACTTAGTTAAAGGAAAAATCGGATGAATTTACCTTGCTGATGTGTTCAAAAATACAAATTCAGCATTTAATTGAAGTACTCGTGAATTCTTCTCGGGCACCAAGACGTAAGTGATTTGACTCCACAACGAGACCACGAGACCAGTAAACCAAGCATGCACGCATTCCTTCCAACTTCCAACTCACCATACGGCACAGAAGGATTGAGTTTAGTTTTGGACGATTGCCAGAAATCTAGCCTGGCACGAACAGGAACCAAGAATCTGATTCGATTTCTTTTGATTTCAACTCTACTATAAAAAAAAACTTTTTGACAGGTTGTTTTTGCATAATTAGTTTTTGATTATTGTTCATCATGGGGACCCCGAATTGTTTCGTATGTACCGAACAAATTCCGCCATATGTTCCAGACAATTCTGATTACAATTCATTCCTGTTGTGTGAGATTCTTGAAATCCCACAATTTGTAAATAATGAAGGAATCAGATACTGCAATAGTTGTGTTAACAGAATATTTAACATTCGAGACATGGTGGGAGAACTGGAAAAGCTGGAGAAGAAAATTGTGGATGAAAAGTATATGATTGGAAATCAATTGAAAGAAAATTCAAGGAAAGAGATGGACGAAGGAAAGACAGAGAAGAACAGTTCAACAAATGAATTAAGAATTAGAGTCGGTGCTGGTAAGCCATAATTTCTAACTTAAAATCACTTTAGCCAATGCTTCCAAGGTACGTTTTTTTTTAATTGATTTCAGCCATGCATGGCTTTTAGAAGGATCCGTCTTTCTCAAAATTGGAGATATAAATGCATAACTGACGTTATTTTAATTATTTTATATTTATTTCTGTCTTCTAGATTTGACAGCAAAGACGATTCAAACGATATTGAAAAATATTGGTAGAAAACAAGTGGGTCTGACGGTGAACCCTCAACGACTTATGGAGAATGTCACGATTGAAAATGTTAGTAATGGCCGGAATTCTGGGGATTCTGTCCCAATTCGAATCCCGGTTCAAACGTTAGGGAGTGAGATTTTTGAATATCAAGAATTGCCAATCTACTATCAAGGAAGGTTAATTACTAAACATTGATTATTTACACTCCACTCCTTATACAGGGTGTCCCAAAAGAATATGAACACTTTGCGAAGAGTACTCCCGATATAACGACCTCTCTTAATTTTGCACTCCCAGAGCCTAATAACGTTATTAGCATGCGAAATTCCGAGGGTTTTAAAATTTCAAGCCTATCCCGGATTTATAACATTGTCAAAAATAAATTTTAACGCTGATTTCGAGATTTTCAAATTTCAAGAATCTTTTTCAAAATTTCGATATTAGGCTCCGGGAGTGCAAAATTAAACAGGCCGTTGTATCGGGAGTACGCTTCCCTAATCGTAAAATATGAAAATTGTTAAAAAAACAAGTCCTTTCAAAATTTCATTAAAAATACTTTTTTTGAAAATCTGGTCCATACTTTTGAAACTATGAATTTTTGAAAGTGTTCATATTCTTCTGGGACACCCTGTATTTCTAAGCATATAACTTTGCATTCCACAACCCGCTCATGCGAATGTTGTGAGATAGATGTACTTAACTTTTCTTAAAACAAATTAAAATTGCATTCCGTACCGTGCGGATAATTTTTGATTAAAAAAGGAGACTGGATGAGTATTTAGATAAGAAATTATCTACTTGATTTCAGTTTGGCCATGGAGAATCATTTAGAAGTTCAATCAAACTCCAGAGACGATTTCGAAGGCCCCTCCAACACCAGTTCTTCGGAGGAAGCGTGGACTGGTGCTGACTCAAGAAGCTTTGATGTCCAAGAAGGCGCCATTGACACGAAATCGTATATAAGTTAAACTTAGCGTTTCTATTTGACAACTTATTTGCATTCGTTTAATTCATCAGTGAAATTAATTCGCATCAGTCGTACTTGTGCAATGACCTTCTCCAAGACAACGTCGTCCCAGCATCAGAAGTCACGGCACAAAATTACATGTATGACCCAGTCACTCCTCCTGGTCCTGGTACGTCGACGGAATTGAAACCGAACTCCGTCATATCCGATGTAGAATTCCAAGGAATTGAATTCGCCAACGACCAAGGAACGTATGAAAGTGAGAACGTTTAGTAAATAAATCCCCAAAACTAATTTGATTTTAAATATCTTCGCGTAATTTATGTTACTGTTTTATTACAGCTTACCGAAATATGAATACATTCAACTGTGGGATAATCGGAACAAGTTTTGACCTCTACAATCAGTTTTCACTCCAAGCCGGTAGCAGTACCGCCAAAATGAACGCCACATATAATAAAAATAACGATGCAAATTCCAGGACTGCAGAGCAGAAACAAAATCTGAAAGTTTCTCCCTCATTGAGGCCGAAGAAGTGTGATGAATGTGGACGAATTCTATTGTCACTGAAGAGTTGGAGATTTCATGTCATGCAAGTCCATCGGAAGCAATACAAATTCAAATGTACTCTTTGTGATTTTGGTTGTCAACAGAAATCTGAGCTTCAAGCTCATGTGCTTACACACTTGCGTGTGAAGAATTTCGAGTGTCATTTGTGTCACAAGGCATTCAAAGTTAAGTATGGTCTTAATGCACATTTGAAATTGCACAAATGAATAATAATAGAAAATGAACTCACCAGGGAACCACTTCGATTGAAGCTCCGACCTAAACCTAGACCTATTGACGTAGAGAATACTTGTTACACGCAGATAACCTTGTATTCACATTACGGAATCGGACATAAAGGAGGGAACACAAAATATATGGAGAAATGTACGCCGTTGGAAATCGCTCCATTTTTTATATGTTATCGGCAGTTTCATCTTGAACTTTTGTGAAGGTCCTACTCCAAAAGTCTAACCGTTAAGCCGCTAAAAATACACTGGTTAGCATGAGCTACGCCGAACGGTGACTTTCACTTTTACTTTCACTCGCTCTCGGTTTACATGCTAACTAGTGCATTGTTAGTGACCAAACGGTTAGACTTTACGGGGTGGTAACTTCACAAAAGTTGATCAGAGTAAAACTGCCGACAACATATAAAAAAAGGGTGTGATTTCCGACGTCGCACATTACTCCATAGGGCTTTGACTGTGTAGTTACAGAAAATATATGATTGGTTTAAGAGAAATGGACTCTCGATCAACATTGGTAAAGGAAGGCGATGGTTTTTCACAAGGCTAGAGATACTGGATTACGTATAACTGAGAAAGTAGAAATTGGGTCAGATGATATTCAATTTCTTAGTTGATTTAAGTGCTTAGGTTTTTGGTTTGATTCAGACTCCTCGTTTCGAGAGCATCATGTTAATATCGACAAGAAACTGACAACTGCACTTGGTATAATGTATTCAATTAAAAGACGACTGACTAAAAAAGTAATGATAATATTATTAAAAGCCTTATTCGTTCTATAGTTGATTACTGTAATATAGTCTGGGTAGGTAAATCTCTACAGAAGATAACTCGATTTTTGATTAGTGTTTTCTTACCGCCGTTGGCCAAAAAAGGAGAAAGTTAGCGTCCAATCGAAAATTTTGCTATGAAACAAGGAAGAGTGAAATTGACATTCAAAAATTACTTGTCGCTTGCAATTTGTCTACTATATCCGAACGTAGAAATATACTGCAATACTTTAAATTCTTTATAAGGCAGGCAGACAGATTGTATCAATTAGTCGCTCCGTCAGTTTATAATATGGTTTACATGCATCAATCAAGTTTTATACCATTCCGATCAACAAATGGTGGTGCATCTGATAAAATTACTTAAAAAGTGGTAAAATAGTGCTCTCTATTTAAAATTTAAAATTTATACAATTGTGTTATCTTGTAATCCTTGTAATTGTTTGAAGTCTGAACCCTTGCTTGTAAGACACGTCCTGATCTATGCATAATATGGAAGGAAATAAGAAAGGCAAGCAGAACAGGAACCAAAAATTTGAACATTTATTTTGTTTTGAACTCTAAATAAAAAAACCTTTGTCACCTGTGTTTCTATGTTGACTCTCTCTGGCTTTGTGGTGATGACTGTGTGACATTTTCCTTGTTTGACAATGAAACGGTATGATGAAACAATCGGGTATACCTTATTTTCCCCATCAGTACCCGGGGGTTCTATTACAAAAATCATTGCAAGGTCTGTCGCTTTATTCAGTTTCCCGATAAAAGTGCATGGAGAACGTAGAGAAAGTACGCGTGTTGTCTTGTTGTCTATGGGTCCGGATTCTACTACAGACAGGGCTCTATTAACGAGTCCCACAATCACATGACTAAAAATATTGTGACCCCTCGGACGAATTAAACCGTCACAGAACGCAGGTAAATTATGCCCTAGCTATAACAGTCTTGCATATAGTCAGTCGTAGCAAAAGCATATGGTGCAAGCAGCCATTTGTCATTTCTCTTTGCCGAGTGTTCGAATCCGTCAGACTGACAATGTTTGATGGTTTCTTTAAAGAGGTGATGTACGTCGAGTATATGGACAGGACACTTCCTGGTCAATATTATCGTTCAATTGTTACTCGGCTGCATTAGGTACTCAACCCGGATATTATAAATTCCATGTGAAAACATTTTGACATTTCCGGGTAGTGGAAATAACAATTCCACGATGTTATTTTCCATTTTCTCAACCAGGAAATGAATACTGTATGTCCGTGAAGACAGGCCGTACACTACTACTCAAGACGGTATAAAAAGGACCGATTTGGGCTCGTTCTTCATCCACTTCTTAAAGTCCGACCTGACAACACTTTTCGAGAGTCGCCTTGAGCGACATTCGTCCAACTCCTCTATAATCTGGCCCGTCATATTAAGAGCTGCTTCCCCCAAGTGTAGCTTCCAATCTTAACCCTGTCCCCACTTGGATCTTATAGGTCGCTTCACAACTGTTTCGCTGTCCGCTGTGAACTCAAAATTGATTGGAGATTTGTAAGTCAAACGCTCTCAAAATGGTTTATGCTCCATGCGAAAATTTCTATTTAATTTTTACTTTGAAATTTCAGTGCTAATTATTTCACTTCCCGCATTCCCGCAGCCGTCATCGTCATGTCACTCTGGTCATTCGAAGTAGCGGATGTCCTCATAATCTTAACGCTCCTGAGATGTACTGGACAACAATGTATCGACAGTACTTTTGATAAGCACAAGACCAGTGAATATCAATACCAATCAGATTTATTTGGCCACAATTATCTAAACCAATCTAATATGTCAACGATTAATGGAAATAAAAATATTGGTAAAATTGGTCGACGTTTAATAATCTTCCGGAGTTCAGTTCTTAATTTGTTAGCATATTCCATGACTTTCATGAGTAGATTTATGCTTGCTTACCTCAGACGTGTAGTACAGGTTAAATAAAATCTGTCATTTGTGGGCATGCTCGTACGTCGCATGATCATGTAGCTAATCGATGGGGTACTTTAGGACACTTCCACCAATTTGGGGCAGGTTAGCCTAGTACCTTAGCCTAGCTAGTACCGGGGTGTACAGCATAAGGATTTTGCAAATTATGGCATATATTTGTTGTTTGAAGTTTTTTTTTAGTTCAAACTTCCCTTTTCAATTTTGATCGGAAATGAATAACCAATGTATAAAATATTACCTACTGTAAATGTCTTAATAGGTTCTCTGGCTCTATCGGAAAGAAGGGAAATTAAGTATTGATTTTGCAGGTTGATCCTAATTCAATTTTTCAACAAGTTCAAAGATAGCGTACATTCAACATTAACCGCGAACCCGGGCTCAATATGAGAAACGGGTCTTGTTATTAGAGCCCGGACTGTAGACTTTGTATTTATCCCTGACTCCCTTTGAGGACCAGGCCTCCATTCGTTCATTTACGGTATGCAAGTTTATGTAGTGCAATAAATAAAATAGACGACGCGTTTTCCGCACACGATTTATTTTCGCTTTGATTATATACACAAGTTGTAGAAGACATAGAATAGGCATGGTACAGGGTGTTCCAGAAATTGTGGACGACGGTGACATTTGAATTTGAGTCGAGTGAAATATTAGAACAGAAAATAAGAAAAGTAAAAATGTGTCCACTGACTGAGACACACAGAGTGATGTGATGAAGACAAATAAGATGTCTTCGGTTCCAGTCTTCTGGAGAGGACTTGGTGAAGAAAACATGGAAAGGTGAACGGCGTTTTCCTTGGCAGCGGGTCCCATGGCCGTTTTTTCAGAAGCAGTTGTACGTACACACTAGTCAAGACAACAATCAAACAAGAAAACAATCAAAATTATATCATAACAGAGAGTCTCGTTGGAAGCCGAAATTGATTTTTCTTTGGCTACCATCGTTCATAGCTTGAATTAATCATTGAATTTGAAATAGCCGTTTGCATAATTGAATTGGTTTGATTGATTGATTGATTGATACGTTTTTATTTAAGTCATCAACTCACACAATATAATCGTAAAGTACGTCACATTGAATCATCAGACCTGAGCCAATGGTCGCCAAAATAAAATGGAAACAATGAGGGTTTTGATGTTTTTTTTGACAATCGATTTTTTGGTTCTTGGAACTTAGTTTGGGTTTTTCTACAGGAATTTTGGCGGAATGCTTTCTTTTGAAGCCCAAGGACCCATGGGAATCCCTAAACGTATGTCAAAAACCATAAAATCCCTTCAGTTTTATAAAAATTCGGATGAAAACTTACATTCTTCAGGTTATTGCACACGAGGTCAACATGGGTCGACAATCAGCATTCAAAAAATTTTTCTTTTAGAGGAATTTATTTCGAAACTTTGGATTTTGGACTTTGATTGGCATTCAAAAATTTACTCTTTTTGAGGAATTTATTTTGAAACTTTATGGACACGTCCGCACTCCCATAATGGTTAAAAATACTTCCAAATACCAAATTACCTTTTGATAAACGTCCAAGCTACAATTTATTGCTCTGCCAGTGCATCCAAGGCCAATATTTCATCATTCTGGTACATTTCACGCCTGGTCTGGTCAATGTCTGATTGTGCCATGAAGCATGTAGCTAGGACTGGGCATGCTTTTGGATTTGGAGTCGGTTTGGGTTCCATTATCATCATTAACATTGTCAAATGTCAAATAGTTGGGCCACCATACCTCAATAACTTCAATTATAGGATTAGCTTCGCCGTGAATATCTACGACAGGATCTTTCCATCCAGTTCCAAATATCTTCCTGGGGTCAGTTTTTATACGCTCCTCAGGTAAAAGCAGCTTGGCGTCCTTTTTTCCAATTCGTGGCAGTTCTACTGGTATCTTGGACTTTACAACCCTCCAAGTATTTTTTAAAACCTTTCCGAGTGATGAATTCCTACTCTAGTTCGTCGACTCCAAGGTGGCGATGATCTCAATACTTTGTTTCGTGGCAGCCTCTGCAAAAATAAATCGGCAAAACCATATTTGACCTTAGTGACTTCAACCATTTGAAAAACCCTATAACTTAGTTAAAGCAAAATTCTAATGAATTTACTTTGTTGATGTGTTCAAATATACAAATTCAGCATGAATTAAAATACTGTTGATGCTACCGAATTGGAAGGCAATGTGTGAGTGAATTGACGCCACGTCGACACCAGTAAACCATGCATGAACGGATTTTTTCCAAGTATTAACTCACCACGGCACGACACAGAAGGATTGAGTTTAGTTTTGGACAATTGCCAGAAATCTAGCCTGGTACGAGCAAGAACCAAGAATTTGACAGTTTCTTTCGATTTCAACTTTAACACAAATAATATTTTTTGACAAACTTTGTCTTTTTATATTATAATTAGTGCCTGATTATTGTTCATCATGGTAGCCCCGAATTGTTTCGTATGCACCGAACAAGTTCCGCCATAATGTTCCACAAAATTCCGACTACAATTCCTTGCAGTTGTGTGAGATTCTTGAAATTACACATTTGGTAAATAATGGGGGAATCTGGTACTGCCCTGGTTGCGCTGACAGAATTTTTAGTATTCGAGACATGTTGGAAGAGCTGGAAAAACTGGAGAAGAAAATTCCGGATGAAAAGTACTTGATTGGAAATCAATTGAAAGAAAATTCAAGAAGTCTGATTGACGACAGAGAGAGAGAGACAGAGAAGAACAATTCAACAAAGGAATTGAGAAATAAAGTCTGTACTGGTAAGCTATAATTTTTTTAGATAACTGACGTTCTATTAATTTCTTAATGTGAATTTCTGTTTTCTTGTGTTGACAGCAAAGACGATTCAAACAGTAATGAAGAAAATTTGCCGAAAACAAGTTGATGGGAAGATGTGCAACCAAGCTTGTACGACTGTTTCTGAATCAAGAAGCTCTGATACCGAAGAAGGCGCCATTGACATGAATTTGTGTGTGATTTAAACTTAAAGCCAACCTTTTAGTTTGAAGGTTTACGACTTATTTTAATGTGATTCATCAGTGAAATTAATTCATCTCGTTTGGACTTTCGCAATGACGTTTTCAAAGAGAACGACATCACGGCATCAGAGGTCACGGCTCAAAATTGCATATATGACCCAGTCACTGCTGTTGTGTCGACGGAATGGGAATCGTACCCTATCAATTCCGAGGTAGAGCAATTCGAAGTGAGGAAATTCGCGGACGAACATGGAACGAATGAACGTCAGTATCGTTTACTAAATAACATCCCAATCTATTTCTGTTTAAATGATATCATTGCAATTTTTATTGACAGGCTCACGAAATACAAATACGTTCAATTCATGGACAGGTGGAACAAGTTTTGACCTCTACAATCAACTTTTAGTCCATGCCGGTAGCAGTATCAAGAAAATTAACGCCACCCAGAATAAGAATAACAATGCGAGTTACGTGAAGCAAAATCGCCATGTCCGTCCATCATGGAGACCGAAAAAGTGTGATGAGTGCGGACGAATCCTGTCGTCACTAAAGAATTGGAAACAGCATGACATGCAAGTCCATCGGAAGGAATATCGATTCAAATGTGCGCTTTGTGATTATGGATGTCAACAGAATTGTGAGCTCCAAGCTCATGTCCGTGTTCACTTGGACGTCAAGAGTTTCCAGTGTCATTTGTGTCACAAGGCATTCAAACATGAAAAAAGTCTATGTAGACACTTGAAATCGCTCAAACTAGAATAGACTCGGGCCAAAATTAATTACTAATATTCGATCAAAAATAAAGTGATGTCCACGTGTCCATGGTCTAAATTAATTTGAAGTATGTTCCTGTTTGGAACAAACAAAAATGTTGACAGGCTAGGAAGTATGGAAACCAAAATGTGAATTGTATGATACATTTTTCTGAATAACATGGTAATTCGTTTTTCAAAATTTGTTTATTTGCAGATTTTCTTCCGCGCACACCCTCGAATGCATAAAAATCCCCAAATGCGGGAAAACTCAAAAATGCGCCAAAAATTCTACAATTGTACGAAAACCACTCAATCACATATCAGTCCAATTTATTATATTTTGCAAAAGAGCTGCTGATTATCGTCATGAAGGCATCTTTCGTGGGCATATCGAAGACATATAATCTCACTGATTGAGTTTTAGTTCGATATGGATCCTAACACATATTTACCAGATTTTGTCTCACATTTTCAATCATACAATTGGTATTTGTTTGAGATCATCTTACTTTCTTACTGTAAAGTCAGATGATAATGTATGGCATTGTAATGTATGGCTTTGCTCGTAAAATGTAAGATTTTTCCAATAAAACTCGGATTTATTAAAAGCAACCCAATGGTTTTTGCGGTTTTTGTGGGTCATGGACATCAACTAGCAGGAATGACATTGAATTCAATCATACCCCCCGTCATCCCGAACACCCATCCATAACCATATATAGTTGAAGTTTCAATTTAGAAAAACACGATGTCAGTGTGGTTAGCCCAAAAAAGACATTTTCTAATTATTTGTGACATTTTCTCTTCTTGATTTCTTTCCCAATGACTGAAAATTAACTTGCATTATTGTTTTCCATCACAATTGCATGATATGTAACCGAAATAACTTGTCTCAAGTGCACAATGCCCCGAGAGTCGCACTCTTCATTTGCAATCGAATTGTTGCCTAGCGCGAACTGCACACAAGTTTTGAGAACAAAAATATTAAGAATTGGGTTGATATTTCAAGATTTAGGTTCAAATTAAATTATTCAGTATCTATCAGTCGGAATTAGTGAAATACAGCGTATTTCATTTTCCCTCAAATCTTTTCTAAGTTAAGAGTGAAGATTGTACTGATGTATTTTTTGTACAATTAGTTTTTGATTATTGTTCGTCATGGTGGCGGTGGCGCCGAATTGTTTCGTATGTACTGGACAAATTCCGCCAAATTTTCTACAAAATTCTGACGAAAATTCCTTGCTGTTGTGTGAGTTTCTTGAAATTCCGCATTTGGTAAATAATGGAGGAATCAGGTACTGCCCTGGATGTGCTGATAGAATTTTGAGTATTCGAGACATGTTTGAAGGACTGGAGAGACTGGAGAAAAAATTACTAAATGAGAAATTTTTGATTGAAAATCAATTGAAAGAAAATTCAAGGCAGGGCAACTCCACGTTGTTTGTTGTTTGGCCTCTCGGCCTAACCGGGTGGGTCAGTCTCTGTAGAGGGCACGGGACGGCTCTATGAGGCAGTTTTGTTGATTTCATCGGACTTAACGACCGGCGAGAACTGCGCCCTGAGAAATTCCG
>JAQFYE010004385.1:0-13476 GCA_034694305.1 Protaphorura glebata
CAAAATCAGTCTGATCAAATTAATCAAGCTATCAATACACCTATCGATTGGCCGGAAATTCATGATGCTCCTATTGACTATGTATACTTGGAGTGAAACTGACGTATGAAGCGTTTGAGATATCAACTGCGTATGTGTTTTATAGATTTATCCTGAACCTATTTTTTTCTTTTTCCTATTTCCTGTTCTTATCATCCTGGTTTTCCTGATTTTTCGAAATTCGGGTTTTTTGGCGCACCCCGTAACCTTAAGAAAACAGCATCTGATTTTTTACCCTTTGAGTGTCTTAAAGACAATCGAACGGGCTTTATTTCAAAAAAAATTACGAAAATCGAAAGAAGAGAAATTTGAGCTTGAAATTTTGTCGGACCAAAAAAGTTAAGGTGGTCTCGTAACTTGCGCGCCACAGTGCATGGGTTGTTGAATAATCCTGGCCTTGTACATTGTGTCGTCGGCATATTATGGATTTCCGAATTTTATGAAGGGTGCGGCATTCCGAAACTGACTGAGGAAGGTACAACTTGGCCCGATAATAGAGTTCGTTCGTGCTCATGTCTGATGATGATCTAAGTTAATTGTACCCATGACGACGAGGTAGAACAATTGTTCTACCAATTATTCGTTGACGTTGCCCTTGTGCAAAGGAACTTAAACCAACAAAGGCTTCTAATTCAAACAATAGACCCTTCACAAATTGCAACGAATTGAATTGTCTTTATTACTTTGTTTCCGAATGTAGACTCATCTTGCAGTTATGGATAAACCGTTGACAGCACGCTGTTGTGTGTTTCAGTTTTCTTAAAAATGGCCAGCTTTGCTTTAGAAGAAACTTCACACACTGTTGAATGTCAACGATCTAACCGATTTCTACCTCAACTAAAATGTGAACTGTGTCTAAAGAAATGGTAACGGTTCTGAGAAAGGCTGAATTTGTCACTGATTACAATGGGTTGTTGAATACGAGCTCATCCACTCCAACTCGGGTCTTTCTTACATTCTGTGGAGTGGACTACCATGAACTCATCTAGTGCTCGGATCGAGTCGAGTTGAACTCGAAAAATTTCGAGTCGAGTCGAGTCGAGTCGAGTTGGACATTTTCATGACTCGAAATTTTCGAGTTGAGTTCTGCCATTGCTACAACTACGCAATTCATTGATAGGTCGAATTAGAATCATCTGGTAATGTTTATTCAAACTACTATATTTTTGTCCTTCAATTTTAATTACGGTTCACCAGTGTTCGTCGGTAATTACAGGTAATTTAAAACCATGTAATTACCAATTGGTAAGTACCACCCCGTGCGCAGCGCACCGAGCCAACGTACGGTGTCTGTATGCAAGCGCCGAGTAGTGATTACAGGTGGTTTAAATTACGATATCGTTATTTACCAGTAAACACCTTGATAATTAACGGTAAATACCGCTAATAGCCTGCCAATAAAAACAATTTAAAATTACCATTTTTACCGTTTTAACTACCATTTTCTTGTAATTACCTGGTAATTACCGTATTACCTGGTAATTACCGTGTAATTACAAACCCTGGACCAAGAAAATTCGCTTTCTTTTCGGTTTACCTTACGTAGTACTGATTCGACCGTCCAACTCGAAAATTTTGAGTCGAGTCGAGTCGAGTTACGAGTCGAGTCGAGTCGATTCGAGTTGGCCCTCCAACTCGACTCGAAATTATTTATTTTTTAGAGTCGAGTTTCGAGTCGAGTCGAGTTGGACCGAAACTCGACTCGATCCGAGCACTAAACTCATCCAAGTGAAGACGACCATAACCCGTTGTTAGGTCGCATTTGAAGCCTATCTTGCTCTTTTTGTCTGTTTCATCAGCAGAGCAGTTCATCCGGAGGCGAGGTAGTCAGTTCTATGTCCGCAGAGGTTTTTCTTGCAGCTCTTAAATGTTTCGCGGCCGGCCTTTGTATAGGCATCCATGGCTATTGTGGAATAAACTCTAGCAGCTCAGAAATTCTTTCTGGAGATCATCGAAACAAGAGACAGTATGGTCAATCATTCCACTCAGCAAAGTACCCACCCGAAGCTCCACACTACGTCGATCTTTGGGAAGCGGGCGTGACATCTGTCAAATATCAATTACATCGGATCATTGGCGCAGCTCGACTCAACTTTACTAACGACGGTCATGGAAAATTTAGGCAGTTCTTAACTGAAGACAACTGACCCCGGTGTATAATAGTCTCCCGACTGGAAGAACGGGTTGCACTTTGAAACCGAAGATTTTAATAATATATTCCTAAACGTTGTTAGAAACATATTCAATTTTCAATAAAGAAAGCATAATTATGTTATGTCAATTTTTAACATTTAAATATGACCTCATTCACGGCATTCCGAAGGTATAGGGATACCTCGGTTCTTTGAAATTGCATATCAGGGTTACTGGATAGAAAGCGGAACCCAGACCCAAAGTGACACCCAGAGACAAATTGACTCCCCTGCCTCGTGCTAGCAATTACTTGAACCGTGGAAGTATGATGACTATCTGCACAATTGAATAATTTCTGATTATCCGGACCTTGGCAGACTTCATGGTTAACTGAGTGTGGAAGTATGATGCTATACGTACTATTGAGGACTGCATGGTGAATAATAAGTATTCCATTACTCTGCTACGGAATTCTGAGGTGGCTCTTTCGGGATGGCTAGTTTTGATATTATCTAAATTGTGTTCAAAATATTCGTAAATAAAGAATCAGTTGTGTTACTGTTATAGCTGTGACTTTTTCGATTCGACGCGCGTACGTCGAGTCATTGAGGGATTAGGGATAAACGAGTAATCCTACTCATACCCCTATAACACATAAATATGTCACACTGATGGTTACAATTTGAATGACCGGTAGCGCTAGGCTTGTGATTTAATTAAATTATATTCAGAGTAAGTAGTTTTGGTGTTGATGAGTTCATTTTTCAAGGCAAATTCTCTCCAGGCATCTTTTTTTTAATTTCAGGTGGCTGACCTCAACGAGTCGTCTTGTTAAAGTCGTACAACAATCAACCCAACTACCCAACCAACCGTATCCGCTGCCTTTACCAAACAAATCCAACCTATCCAGATCTGACAAATGTTAACCGGCATCAATTGTATCCAATCTCATAAAACGTTCCCAAAATAAGTGGAGTTCCTGCCACTTGAGGGTGAGCCTAAAGGTATGCCAGTACTAAAAATAATTTTCAAACTCTCCACTTTTGGAAATAATGAAATTCCAACGGGCAACCCCGTGGCAACCAAATTCGAAGTGCATGGATTGAATGGGAAATTTTTGACCTCTGACGTCGTATTGTAAACAATGAGGTGCACATTGGAGAGATCTATTTCCCATTGTCATAATGTGCACCGACCGATAAATTAACAACTCGTTGGGGTAAATACCAGCATCTTAAAGAAGAGCGTAGTCAAGATTACTTGGATGACATGATAAAAATATGGATTATCCCACAAATGTTGATCTGCTTAACGTCTATATTTTATTTTGTGTATTCAATTTCTATGATTACAGTTCTTTAGAAACTTTCTGTTTCGTTGAAAGGAATTATTTATAAAAACACAAATTTTCACGCTGCCTTCACCAGGTTATTATTCAACATCGAAATGTATTTGTGTTAATTACATATTGCAGTGAATACAGATATCCTAATTATAGATGAGACGCAGTATAGCTGAATTCTCTCATTCAACACTTCAACTGATAATATATAGGTAACGTCGATATTCCGTCTCGGCGCTCCAAGGGCTTTGACTCGACTCTTTGACATGCATGTACTTTAATAGATCTGATAAATCTATTATATTACCAAATGGATAAAATTCCATCTGGAAAACATATGTTTGCTAATCTTTTCTAATTAATTAAAGTGCATCTATTCTCCAGTCTATTCTAAACCGTCACTTCTGCTTGTCTTGATTGCCGAATGTACAAACCAGTATCACGGTGGTAGTACTATATGTCAATAGTCCTTTGTTTGTATAAAACTCTAATCATGGCCACGGCAAGAACGATTCTACTATTGAGCTTGCTTCCTTTGCTATGTCCGATCCAGTTCTCGGATGCTCAAATAATTCCATTAATTGACTACCTACAATCATGGTTTTATGATCACGAACAACCGCCACACACAACTATTCGAAACTCAAACATGGCAGCGTATCCGGTAAGGTTGTCTGTCAATTCTCATATTTATTTCTCCATGTAGAAATACTTAAAACTCCTATACCAGGTAACTATTATCAATTTAACAATACATAAGATGCGTTTTATTTCAAGAGAAGTCTTAATTCCCAATCTCTCGGCTACCTATATGTACTTAAAACGACAACAGCCGATCCAGCGCTTATTTGAACCTGAGCGCCTTTCCCGGTGCGTATTTCTACTTCTTGCCTCCAGTCCTGGCGGAGGACCCCCACTTTGGAAAGTTTTGCTAATTAACCCCATCCGCCATTGGTGGGCTGAGGATGCATTGCTCGTGTTAAGGGGGCGGGCGAATTAGCGCATCTGTTAAACTTTAGACCGGGAGGATGATATATGTCTTCCGACTCCTCTATACTAAATCTAAAGGAGAATAATATACCCCGAGGGGATAATTAACACACTTGTGGGTGTTTTTATTTCTCTAAAAGATATGCTAGTTAGCCCAATTCACATTTGCGGGCGTGCTTTGGAAGTCACATGGTCATGTATTTAAGGGATGGAGCTACACTCAGTCGCTCGAAGGTGGGGCGTATTAGCCCACCTTACCCTACAGTCCGATTTAATATTTGTATTACGACGCCATTCTTTGTTACCCTGATCCTGACCTTGCCTTAATATAATTTATACTAGTGGTTACCGTACTTTCGACATAAAAGATTTCAGAGTTGTGAATATTTTGGAGCATTTCAAAAAGTACGGAGTTTTCATTAGAGGATAGTATTATGGGAATATTATATAGTCTCGCTGAAAGACCGTAGATTGTATTCCAAGATTTTTAAAAGAAAGCTTCATGAAGTACACTCGGTTGATTTCATGCTCCTTCCATTTTGGACACTTCAATATTGTTGTACGAAAGTTTCACCGAGCTTTAACCTTTAACTTATATCTTTTTATGCATTATTTATAGGGTATTGAAGAGAGGATCTACACTTCCCAGAAATGGGCTTGCACACAGGAATTCAGCACGACCCAAAAAATAGATGAAAAACGTCCGCAAATGTTTTTCAGACTCTTTGCTTATGCCGATGGACGAAACAATATTTGTGAGTGTATTTTAAAAGATTAAGGGTACTGCTTCTCCGTTTTGATTTTTTGCTGAATGTGGTTTCGGTTTCGCCGTTTTGGAATTATGCCAACCAGTAACAGCCTTCACACTTGACCCTTCATCTAAGTCAAATATAGTGTGCCATAGATTCGAAATGACATTTGTGATATTCCTCACCTGTCATAGCGTTCACTCTCATGAGCAACTTCGATGTTTAATTTCTAGTTAGTCCGAAGACCGTTTGAGGCCGTTTTAGAATACCAGTACACGGTACTCGTCTTGAGCTTATGCTGTGCGGTTTAGCCTAGACCATCATAGTTGACGAACTATTACCTTATCTTGACAATTTCGAGATGTACGATACAATGTCGCGGCGTCAATCAATGAAGAGATAGCCTAACGTGGGGAAATTTTAAACTTGGTGCCCGGTCATTTAATAAATAAAATGAATATTAATTATGAACAATGATAAATGAAATTGTTTAGGTCAGAACTTCAACTGTTCTAAGGTGAAATATCTTGAATTCCAGCCAAGAAAGTTCAAATGACAATACCAATCAGCACCGCCGTGGAGCACAGGAATGGAGATCTAAATTATTATCTAATGTGCGCCTATTTACCGAAGGATATGCAAGATGACCCACCAACTCCAAGTGTCCCATCCGTCAAAATCATCACCCGGCCGGAGATGCGAGTTTACGTCAAGTAATTGAGCAATTAAACTTTTCAGATTCATATTAGCAAAGGTCACCCGGGACGTTAGGTTGACCCTGATTAACCATTACATCGTTTTATTGTTAATCGTTGACGGTGTCAGCATTTATTTTCAATTCCCTGTTGGTATTATTCATGCAGAGTCATAATTTTCATAAAAAAAAGTAGGATAATAATTGTGAAAACGATAGTATGGAACAGTTAAATCGCCCGTAGAATTAATTTTTAACTTGTTCCTTCCCCTTGCTACACTCAGCAGCCCAGGTTTTGTCATCTATGATGAAATTAGAAATCAAGTCTCTAAATTTTTTAAGACTGCACGGTTTTTGGCAACCTGGAATGTCAAGGTGAACAGTCCGTGCTTCCCAGTCAGCTTTGTAGAGAATCTGTTTAACCCAAAAGAAATTAAAGCAAAATTAAAGGTGAGGTTCCACCATGTAACTAGTCCCGCCCCCTCCCCAAACGATTGAATGGGCCTTTGGCCACGTCAATAATTAAGTGTTGGTGTCGGTAAAAATGTTGAGGCAGATGTGGTCATTTAAATCGTCCTGTTCATTTAAAAGGTTTCGTCTGCCGATAAACTTAATCCCTTAGTTTCTTAATTAGTGCTATACCTCCACAATGAGCTCTCCGTGAAAAAGGTATAATTCAATGAACACAGCTGCCGCATATCCTGGAATCCTCCCACCGAACATCCCCAAGGTGTAAAGAAAATGAGCGATGGTCGTGTCATGTCCAGCGTAAACGTAAAATTTTGCCTTCCTGTAGGCCAAAATTTCTTCTACAGTCAGGAATGAATGTCTGTCTTGCCAATGGTTCACAAGCATATTCTTATATATCTCCGTGATCAGTGGCCAGGCCTTAAAACGTTGCAATTCCGGTGTGTACACCTCAGATATACGCTGGAGTTCTGCACATTCCTTAGCATGGTGAATGAATTTGGCAGCCCAGTGCGGCCACGATAAGTTGTAAATTTTCTGTCGAAGAAAATAGTCAAAATATTTGGTTGGGACTCTTAAATTTTTACACTGAAGGCAAAAGAACCAGGGTCGGGTCAAAATGTACTCGTGCGATGCAGGTTATCTCAGAGTCATCGTGTGCGATTAATGGAGTAAAGTAAGGTCAACAAACCTGAATAGAAAGAGTGTCGTATAGGTCAGTCGCGACCATGTAGGGTATCTTCTTATAAGGCTGTCCACTCACGGCCGCCGAGACAGCGAATCTGTCTAACTTTGCGTTAATTTCTTTAACGATGTGCGATGCTTGGAATTCCGCATACAAGTGTTCAAAGCGTGGACAGCGAGCCGTCATTGCAATTTTCTACCAAAGTTTTGAAAATAATTTATCTCATTTTACTTAGGAGAATGGCGAATAGTTGGTTAGACTTACATTGTCTAATGAAGGGCTAATTGTGTGATAAGGGACTGTCTGCGAACCCACACAGACGCAACTGTTATGATTAGAGCCTCCACGATTCTGCCCACCACCTTGCACAGGTAGGTAAAGAGCTGACAAAAATCTGGAGACGGAGACAATCGCACGGTCAAAATTGGAACTTTGTACGTAAATATCGTCAGAATCATAGCAGTTAGGAATAAAACCCTTGTATCTCAAACGAACATAGGCTGCTAGCTCATCCATTTGCTGTTTCCCTGTCTACAAACAAATAATATGGAAGTTAGTAGAATATTAAGAAAATCGAAAGTGCAAGAGATCGCCATCGTACTTACACAAGTAATCTGGCCAAGGGCCTTTCCTACTGTCCCATAATTGTAATGCTTCCATGGGTTCCCTTCGTATGGGTAGATAGGGGACCGGTCACCATACTTGAAGATCTATTTTATAAATAACAGTAAAATCAGATTTGATGTAATATAACTATCCGATCGCATCAGGATGTTCAGATCTCCGCTCGTTTCGGATTATACGTCAGATATTTGAACAATATCTTTATATCCCTGCGCGATCCCATCTTGAAGCATGTTGCCTGAATCTCTTCTGAATTGATTAGATGAGATATGCGAACTATCTAATTATCTGGTCAGATCCAATCGGAACTCCAGCATTCAACATATATACAACGAACGTCTAGTTGAATTTAATGTTCAAACCGTACCATTTGTGTCAAAAGTAACGTTTTTTCGTGTCCGTGGCCCAAACCATGACCGGATGTGGGTTTATCCTTTCCAAGACCTCCAGTGACATTTGCACCGGTTGAGGTGTTAAATTCCTCGACAGTAGCTCCCGCAGTTGTATTTGCGGCGTCGATAAATGCGTATGTCGATAAAATGCTCGTGTACAAAATGTATTGAAATTTTAACCACATTTCCGAAAACCTTCGAAATTATTAAGAAAGAAATTGTGACAAAAGCTGTTACGGTGCAGGTGGGTAGTCAAGTGAATGAAGTTCAGACTTGGAAGCGTAAGCGTCTTTCAGTCATCCTTTCTTATTTTACTATTTTTAAGTTATAATTCTGAATTACATGATATTGTGTAAAATTGTGACCATGACGGGTGAAGTGACTATTTTGGGAATTTCGAAGGGGCTCGTATAAATATGATTACTGCCTTTTTTGTTCTTGACCTAATCACGTACAAGCTTCTAAATATAAAAGTTCTGGGAATCGTGACCCTTAATACAAATCATATTTCCCGTAAGGGATTATCCATACTTCCTATGTATTGCTACCTGATACTTTTCCGGTTATGACCTGTTCATAAGGTTATTTTTTAAAGTGCAGACAATATCACGATTCATGATAACTCCGAAATAGAATTAGCTATGGTCAGATTTTTTTAGAAAATGTTCCACAACGTAAGTTAAAATTCATTGTCGTTCATAATGTTTTGGGCCGTCAAAATATAGTGATGGTCAGGCAGTTAGTTGTAGTGAGATGCACGATTTCGAGAGTATGGAGTATGTAGCGAGTAGTATTGAAATACCACTCACATTTCCTACAGCTAGGGGTACCTTCTCACATACCCGCAAGGATGGGTTTTCTTGCCGCCACCCCATATTTAGAACCTTTCTCCTTGGGGCGTTATTGTATTGACATAGGTATTAATAATTTAAAAATTATGTTAATATAGACGATTCAGCGGTTACGCGGCGGAATCCACCTTCTCAAGTGAACTGAAAAGTCTGGCAACCATTTTGAAGAAGGAAGGTCTGCCGTACATTGAGGAAGAGCTGGGGTCAAGAGCAGTTCACTATAACAACATTTACGATGCTCCAGCAAAATTTTGGAATCGTCGAAATGAAGTCTGGCTTCTTGCCCCTTTGAATGTTTAAGTTTAAATTGATTTATTCGTCTGCTGATAATAATTTAATTAATCTAGATGTGTTTAGGAATAAATCAAACCCGCCGGGTCTGTCGGAGTGTAACCGATCCCCAGGTATTCGTTTAAAATAAAATGAGTGAGTTGTATTTCAAGGTACTAATTGATCCGCTGAAGGAATCTGCCATTTCTGTGTTGTCTTATACGCTTTGGTCACACCGTCAACGTAACGAGGGATGTCATTTTGATGTCAATTAATATAATGATAAATTTTGGCAGCTTCATGTTCTTCCTTCCTGGAGTACGAACAATATGCCGGTGTATAAAATTTCGATTCATCGCAAGAAACTTTCGAACCATTACTCATTGATTACAATTTTTACTGACTGCAATTTTGAAGTAATCGAATTCCCAAGATCGGGTGGAGGTGGACAGGGTTATGAACCACACTGTAGACACCGAGACTTCCTCATCTTAAAACGATTTCGAAATGACATACGAATAGTTTTCCTTGTTAGATTTGTGTATTTAACGGAACCCAATGGATGTTGAACTATTTCTATTAAAATGGTTTTACTCATTTCTAGTGGGCAGAATGGATTTTTCATACCATGAAGATGAACACATGTTTTTACACAGATAGTTTCTAAAAATACAAAAAAAAAATACCCTGTCGGCATCATCGGCATGTCAGACCGGAAAAGCTGGTCTGGTCTGTTCTGTTCGCATCCTCAATCCTTTGCCAAATAAAAGAAGGCGAAAAAAGGTAGGTGGGATACTGAATCTGGAAACCATGAAAAAATTAGAAAGTAGACCAGAATACGAATAATCTTGTACGAATAATCTTGAATCACTGAAGACCAGTTTATCCATCCTAAGATTTAATGGACATGATTATTTCAACTAAATGGTGAAGCTCATCAAATTGGAGTTCATCGAGTTCTACGGTTTATTGTTGTAAATTAAATACGATTATCCAGAAATGTCGTACGGTGGAAATAGGAAGACGACCATGACGTCATCTTCCTTCACGTCCTACTCGTACACCGCAAAAGGTTAGTTAAAATTAACTAGTTTGACAGTTACGGGTTATATATTTTTGAAATGTGACATTTTTGATAGATTGATTGCCAAAAACTCAAACTCGTAAAATTATTTCAGTTAAATGATTTCATTTCCGGTAGATCACTTTCGACTACGCATAATATACATAGATGTTAATATGCAAGCAGAAATTCCTGCTTATCTTCTCTAAAAATATTCAAACCATGTTCATATTTGTAGACAAATTAATTATAATTATAGACATAATTAAGCTTAACCGAAAGTAATTCACGTTATCAATTGATGTACTGCTAGACACAGGATCGAAATTAGAACGCGTCAGTGAAATTGTAAAACTGGGAGTGCAAGAATAATGACTAATTCAAATTTTGAGGAATATGGTCTACTTTTGATTACGTTCAAGGATTAAGATTTAGGCTAAAAGCTCTGTCCTATATTTTCCATCTTCAACCGGATTAAAAACTAAAACTATTTCCATTCCATTGTGTATTCTAGGAACGGTTCTAGAATCCAACACGGTGCGATCCACTGAGAAGTTTCATACGAGTGGGATAATGGATGATATTGTTTCACATTCGGAATACTATGAGGAAGATTCTTCATTGAAGGTAACTTTTTCACGACAGTTTTTCCTAATTAGTTTCGTTGGGATATTGCTGGGATATATAACCATAAATAAAACCCCAGAAAATGCTATCATTTGTAGTGGACTCGGTGTAGTAGTTCAGTCAATGTAGGGGCAATTTCATTGAAGATCGCCGGTTCAAATCCTACTCGACGCACTATATGGCTGGCTGTTAGTACGGGTCATTAATGGCCTTGTCTAAATATTTATTTTGTCCAAAGGGGCCTCTCGCGTACCATTTCTGAAAATGAGTAACCTCGTTTGGGTTTAAAATATCTGAACCCTGGGTGATTCCCGGCGACTGTCCTAGAAATCATTAATTCAATCCCACGCCAATGTTGTGGACAAGATGGTTGTCAGGTTGTCACATGTCAAATTGTATTGACGTTGACAGACATTCTAGGCCATAACCTCCACCTCACAAGAAAGAATAACAAACAACATACTTGGGCCAACTTGGTCCGGACTTGTATGGTTTTTGTCACAGTGTGTGCCATGTCAAATAATTAGAACGAGGGTGACTAGGGATTCCACACTCATCAGTCATCGCTTTCCAATGACTTTCCTTTTGACAACTTCTTAGTACTTACTACGATCTGACTTTGATCATTCATTTGGCCTTGGCTTGTCTATACTTTATTTCTGGGGTTTCAAGAAGATCGTTCCAAGTGTAATAGAAATGACTACACTTATAACTCTTACGATGCTCGATCGATATGATGGCAAAAAATATTACAGGTCGTCCGAAATAGAGTACAGCAAATTCTAACTTTACATGTTGGACTTCTATTTGTTTAGCTAGGACAGTTTATTACCGCCAGGGCAACTCCACGTTGTTTGTTGGAGGCCAAACAACAAACAACGTGGAGTTGCCCTGATTACCACAGAGTCGAATTTGCTTTTCCGGTTCGACTCAGAAAGCGACGCGACGTTCTAACTTACTTCTGGCCAGAATTCAGGATCACCATTCCTTGCATTCAAATAAGTTGACAACACTTTCTTACTAGGTAAGCTCTCAGTAAATAAACAAACAAAGTTGTGCTTGTCATTTCAAAATTGGTGCTACTACGCTTTAAGTGTCTCATCTCTCATGTCGCACAAACAATGACATATTGGACTAACCATTATTGGTATATGACCGAAACTTTCAAGCTGCCACAGGAATCGAATCAAATTCCGCGGGTATGAAATCCTATTTTACTTTATTTTTATTAAGCAGAATGAGCTTACCTGGTAGGGAAGTTGTTAAATTGTTGAATTATGCTGATTTCATGAACGGTACAGTTCTGAATCCAAATAATTTCAAATCACGAATCCAATTTCTTTGGATTTGGCTGAAAATGGGGTTCAGTAAATTGGAATAAATACGGCACTTCCAGCTAAGACAGATTATCAGATAAGTTTGATGTCGGAGCTTTTATAAAAAGAGAAGTCGAAGTCGAATCGATTTTCCCATGTTGAAAATTGTCGCATATTCATACATTTTCACAGAACATTTCAGTTTCCGAATAGATTTTGTTTGTACTACTGGTGAAGGCAAGTAATATACTAAAATGTGGGTGCTGGGGAACGCGATAGTCGCTGTTACCCTCACTTTGGTTAACCTACCGGAAAAATAACATTAGGGTAGCAAATCTAGAAGTATCTTCAAAAGCATATTTCTAGTGTTTCCGGTCCGATATATGTAATTTTCTGAGAATACTATTACATCTTTCCTCGTTTGCTCCTTGGAGTTGATGATTTACATATTAAGCTTTTCTGACTTCAGGAAGTCATTAGTGCTTTGGGATATTTGGTTTTGGCCCTGTCAATATTACATTCCAATATTTCCATGCTACTCATGAGATGAATGTTTCGTGAAAATAAATGGATTTCTGGTTGCTTGTAAATGTATTTTGATCATTTGTCAAACACAGTTAACAGTTAATGTTCTTGAAGTGGGCCAGGACCCACCTAGAACGAATTTGAGCTTACCCAGGAATTTGTCTGTCCATCCAAGGCAAGCAATTTATTGAAATCTGAAAGATGATTTATTTAATAACGATTATTATAATCCGGTATTTTCATAAAATTGAACTTTCACTGGGTTTCTAGCATTATTCTCCTAAAATATTTGGAATTAAACTATGCAAAAAACTTAATGGTCTAATAAAGTTCCAACATTCTTTTGGAAATATTTTTTGGTAAATGACAGGGCCGTTGGATTTGGCCAAAAGTTGTTGTGGACATTGATCGCTAGAATAAAGTTTACCAAATAATTAAACCTGAAGGTTGACTCCGTTAGAGGTCGCCAAATGCCATGGTTTATTTAGTCGCCACACAAGTTAAGCGATATATTCTGCCCTTTAGAACGAAAAACATGGTACCTCTCATGGTGGTCACCAGAGGTCATCGGCCATCATACATTTTGAGCCTTAGAACTGGACAAAATTATAAGAATTCTAAGATATTAGAACATGAACTTGGAACCTGACATTGAGAATACGTACTTTGTCCTTCATATGGAACAGATAGTTATGGAATGTTTAAGTT